>CANTUT010000876.1:105000-415000 GCA_947687605.1 Reutealis trisperma
GAATTTATGAAAATTATTATTATTTTATTATAATTAAAAAAAAAAGGAATAACATCATTGTTGTCCTAACGGAAAAAAGAGAAGAAAAGAAAAAGGGAGAAAGTAATGATGATGTCCAATATCATTATTACTATCATTATTATTATTATTATTATTATTATTATTATACTTTATTTAAAAAAAATTTATAAGAGGGAGGGGACAGCTGCTCGTTACAGCAGAGAGAGAGAGAGAGAGTAACAGGCAGCCGACTACTGACTGCCAGATCGCTGCCTTTCAATGACTGAAATAGTGCACACACTAGACCTTTGGAAAGAGGAGGCCGAGATCTTTCCAACGCCACCTATATTGCAACCATCCACCACTGATAGAATTCACACTCGTTGCCAAAATAGTTGCCGGCTTGCAGCTTCTGAGCTAAATTTCGCCAATGTTTTGACTTTTGTTTTCAACAATTTTGATACCGTTAGACTCCTGACATTCCCAGCTTTCATTTGGTATATTATTTGTAATTTTTGAATTAACTTGAAATTTTAGTCGGAATCAAGCCACATACGGCAAATTGAAACAGTTTTTCCGGTGATCCTCCAATGAGCAGCAGATAACTAGAAAATCTGGATCCCCATTCCAAAACAAGATTTTTGATACTATTTTTATCAAATTTCGACAGTAAAATAGTTTTCCGACGAATCTCCGGTAAGCAAAGATCGGTTTTCCGAATATATTTTTGTTAATTATTCCAGCCTTAGAATATAATTATTTTATTAGATTGAGTAATAGAATAGATTGATATTGATTTTAAATTAAGATTATTGAGTTAATTAGTTTATATCTATAGAAATCTTTAGTACAGATCAATAATAATTAAATCGGAAGTTTCATTATAATTTGTAAATCTGAGAATTGTTGAATATCATTTGAATTACAGTGATTAGAAATTGACTAGAGAAATTGCTTATAGAGGTAAGTTATGAAATATATCGATACATGGTAATCTACCATAAATGATTTATTGAAATTCCTGTTGAATTAATTTGAATTATGTTGCTTATTGACTATTATTGTTATTATTAATATCAACCTTTCTATCCATATTATTATTCACCATTGAATTATCATTTTATTTTGTTAATATATTATAATTGCTAAATATTATTTATTGATTATTAAAAGACCACTTGGGTTGAATTGTTTATTAATTATTAAAAGACTATTTGGGTCAAATTGTTTATTAATTATTAAAAAACCACTTGGGTTGAATTGTTTATTAATTAATAAAGGACCACTTGGGTCTAACTATTTATTGAATTATCAAAAGACCACTTGGGTCTAATTATCGTTATTGTTCCTACTAAGCTATTGACCAAGCCATTGACCATATGTATGACAGAACGCTTATACTAATGGGGGATATACCATTAGGCCGTGTGCACCAGTGACCCAACTGATAGGGTCAAATATGTCAGTGTCCTACCTAGAGAGGGCTATGTGCTCTAGGCGTATGCTCGACCAAGCATACATAATGAAAAGGGAAAAGTTACTGCCTTAATTGATAAGTTATGATATAATATGATATGATATGATATGATTGGTTTTGTCTTTTTAGTGCCATTTCTCCTAGGTACATATATGTTATTGTTTATAAACCCATTTTATTATATATGTTCATTATTCAGCCCCCAGGTATGGTTATATTTCATAATTTATTAAGTTAAAGGCTTACCCCTCTTCATTGTGGATTTTTCAGGTACTAAAATAGAGGAGGCTAGATATAGAGAAGATTGAGCTCTTGTAATCCTTTCCTCTACAAGAAGCTAATTATGTAATAATTTAAATTACTTTATTTTGTTTCAAGTATATATGTTACTCTAAGTACTCTGTAGTAGTTAAAGTGATTTGGAGATATTTATTATGTTAATTAAATTATTATGGAACATATGCATATTTTAGAATTGATTTTTAAGTTGATTCAGGAAGATTATTAATATTATTGGGTTCTACAGGTGTATGGTAGTCTTAAACTTACCTTTGTCCTAGGATCGTTGCATCTCCGAGAAATTGGGGTGGGATAAAAGTGGTATCAGAGCTAAAGTTTTACAACTATAAAGATATTGTAACCTAAATAAATGCATAATTAGGAAAAACTACAGAGTTTAGAATTCCATAATGTCATTGTTATGTTTTCTGTAGATATAGATCTGCGTATATCGTTGTGTTATGAATCTAAGTTATCTTATTTCTTATCAATTTATGGATATTCCTCCTCATCATCACCATGGACTTGGTCGTGGACATGGCCTTCCTAGAAGAGTTATTCCTTTGGAAAAAGGTTCTATTAGTTGAGCAGACGATAATGCAGTTCCTCCACCTGCACCTCCAGTTGATGTTGCTGGAGTAGCACAGTGATTGGACCAACTTCAGAGGAATTATGAGATGCTGGTTGAGTTGATTACTCAATAGAGACAACAACTTGTTCCTCCTATTCCTATTGCTCCAATTGTTCCTCTCGTGGCTCCACCTAAATCACATGATGTTCCTCTAGCAGAAGAAATCAATTATGAAAGATTATTAAAATTAAAGCCTTTATAATAGATGGGTGATATGGATCCTACAAATTTCTTAGAAGAAATGGAAGATAAGGCTCAGATTATGAAGATTTCTGATCGAAGAACGGTAGAATTTGCTGGGTACTTGATGAAAGAAGATGCCAAGAATGGTTTAAAAGAAGTATAGCTAGAATACTCAGGAATAATGAAGAGATTACTTGGGAGCAGTTTAAGGAGAAAGTATTCAATGAATTCTTACCAAAAAGTGTAAGGGAGGCTAGAGCTGTGGAATTTGAAAAATTAGTACAGACCCCAGACTTGTCTATTTCTAATTATGCTAAGAAGTTTTGTCAATTGCGGAAGTATGCTCCAGCTCTAGTACCTAATGAAGATGCTAGAATTCAGCATTTCCAAAGAGGATTAATTGCACCTTTATTTAAAGTTTTAGCTACTCATGAATTTGAATCTTTCTCCAAAGTGGTCAATCAAGCAAGGATGATTGAGAACAGAGAAATGGAAGTAAAGACAATTAGAGAACATAAGAAGAAAGCTAGGTTTGGAAATTCCTCCAAATAAGGCAGAGATGATGATAGAGTGAAGAGCATGGATATATCTCTACAGCCATCAGGTAATTTCAAAAGTCAAATAGGAAGATCTTAATTGAGACAGAATCCTGCCACATCGATTTCTTAAATGAGTTACAATGCAACTAATACCACTCCATCTAGAGTTTCTTTTCCCCTATGTCCTACTTATGGGAAGAAGCATAAGGGCCAGTGCTATGTAGGGATGGGTATTTGTTTTGGTTGCGGACAGCCATGACACTTTGTGAAAGATTGTCTATGGGGATCTCCTGACAGACCACAGACTTCTCAGTCCACAGTTCAGATGGAGAGATTTAGAAACAGTGGAATGCAAATTGGCAGAGGAAATGGTGGTAGAGGCATTGAGATTGGTAGAGGTTTAGGAAAAGCTTTTGGGCAGACTTCTGGTCAAGCTCCAATGGGTAAAGGCAAAGGCAAAGTATTTGTTTTATCACAACCTGAAGCACATGCCTCTAACATAATGGTTACAAGTATTCTCCTTATCCAAGCTTTGAATGAAAGAGTACTATTTGATTATGGGGCTACTCATTCCTTTATTTCTTCATATTTTGCTAAGAAATTGTCTGTGGCATGTAAATTATTAGAAAATCCATTAGTTGTGTCTACATCTTTGGAAGGAGAAATAGAAGTTTTGAATGTTTTTCCTTCCTATATAGTGAAAATTGATGATAGAGAGCTAGAAGTTGATTTAATAGTAGAGTTTGATGCAATCTTGGGCATGGATTGGTTATCTAAGAATTTTGCTACTCATGATAAGAAGATAGTGTTTAAACCTCCTACGGAAAAAGAAATTGAATATCAAGGAGAAAGGAGTGAAGCACCATACAATTTAATCTCTACTATTGGAGCAAGAAAATTATTGAGAAAAGGATGTCAAGGGTATTTGGCTTACATCGGGAATACTGAGTCTAAAGTAAAGGGGATAGAACATATTCCGATTGTTAATGAATTCCCAGATGTGTTTCCTGAGAAATTGCTAGGTTTACTACCTGAAAGGGAGATCGAATTCAATATTGAAGTATTACCAGGAACTAATCCGATCTCTATACCTCCTTATCGCATGGCACCAACTGAATTGAAAGAGTTAAAGATGCAATTGTAAGACTTACGTAACAAAGGTTTTATTCGTCCGAGTAGTTCACCTTGGAGTGCACCGATTTTGTTTGTAAAGAAGAAAGATGGATCTTTATGATTATGTATTGATTATAGGCAACTCAACAAAGTCACTGTTTGGAATAAATATCCACTACCCCGAATAGATGACTTATTTGGTCAGCTACAAGGAGCAAGTCATTTCTCAAAGATAGATTTGAGATCAGGGTATCACCAGTTGAGAATTCAGAAGTAGGATGTACCCAAAATAGCATTCTAAACAAGATACGGACACTATAAATTCTTAGTGTTGCCTTTTGGATTAACAAATGCACCAGCTACTTTTATGGATTTAATGAATCGCGTCTTCAAATCCTTCTTAGATAGATTCATCATTGTATTCATTGATGATATTCTGGTATACTCAAAGAGTAGAGAAGAGAATGAAGAACATCTCCGAATAGTATTGCAAACCTTAAGAGAGCACCAATCATATGCCAAACTCTCCAAGTGTGAATTCTAGCTAGATAATGTATGTTTCTTGGGACATATAGTCAACAAGGAAGGACTTCAACTGGACCCAAAGAAAGTGAAAGCAATTCTCAAGTGGCCTAGACCTACTAATGTAACAGAAGTTAGAAGTTTCTTAGGTCTAGCAGGCTACTATCGGAGATTTGTTAAAGATTTCTCCAAAGTAGTCGCACCATTGACCAGACTTACTCAGAAACAAGTAAAGTATCAGTGGCCAGATGCTTGTGAGGAAAATTTTCAAAAACTAAAGACTTGCCTCACTACTGCACCGGTATTAGTACTACCATCTGGTGAAGGAGAGTATGCAGTCTATTGTGATGCTTCACGAATAGGACTGGGTTGTGTTCTGATGCAATATGGCAAGGTAATAGCCTATGCTTCTAGATAGTTAAGGAAGCATGAGCTAAATTACCCAACCCATGACTTGGAGATGGTTGCAATAGTATTTGTTTTGAAGATATGGAGACATTACCTCTATGGAGCAAAATGTGAGATCTATACAGATCATAAAAGTCTGAAGTATATCTTCCAACAAAAAGATCTAAATCTTAGGCAAAGAAGATGGTTGGAATTGCTTAAGGACTATGATTGTGAAATCCTGTATCATTCGGGTAAAGCAAATGTGGTAGCAGATGCCCTAAATCAAAAGTCATTAAGAAGTCTGGCTCACATTCATGTGCACCGAAGATCATTGGTGAAAGAAATGCAAAGCTTATATGATTAAGGAGTTTGATTTAAAGTGTCAAACTCTAAAATACTGTTGGCTCACTTTCAAATCAAACCACTATTGATTGATTAGATTAAAGCTGCACAAGACAGAAATCCTCAGATAGTGAAGTTGAAGAATGATGTGGAAGCAAAGAAGGCTCCGGGATTTACTATTATTGATGGAGTATTGAGATGTGGCACTCGATTGTGTGTTCCTGCAGTTGATGAATTGTGAGAACAAATCATGAAGGAGGCTCATTATGCGACTTACAATGTACACCAGGTGTAACTAAAATGTATCATAATATGAAGAGTTCTTATTAGTGGAGCAGAATGAAGAGGGATATAGGTAAATATGTGGCAAGATGCTTAACCTATCAACAAGTTAAGTTTGAACACTAGAGATCTTCTAGGTTGCTTAAACAATTTCCATTGCTAGAATGGAAATGGGAAAGAATCACTATAGACTTCGTGGTTGGTTTGCCAAGGACATCAAGTGGGTATGACTCAATATGGGTAATTGTGGATTAATTGACTAAGTTAGCTCACTTTTTGCCAATTAAGACTACTTATTCAGCTTTACAATATGCTCAAGTATATATTAATGAGATAGCACGACTTCATGGAGTTCCAGTCTCAATTATTTCCGATAGAGGGACACAATTTACATTGAGATTCTGGCAAAAGTTACATGAATCACTAGGCACTCAGTTGAACTTCGGTACAACTTTCCACCCTCAGATAGATGGCCAATCAGAATGAACCATTCAAACTCTAGAAGATATACTGAGAATGTGTATTCTAGTCTTTGGAGGTAACTGGGATAAGCATTTACCTTTGATTGAATTTGCTTATAACAATTGTTATCATAGTTCAATCAAGATGGCCCCTTATGAAGCATTGTACGGGAGAAAATGTAGATCTCCTATATGTTAGGCTGAAGTTGGTGAGAAGTTTATAGAAGGACTTGAATTGATTCAGTATACTTCAGAGAAGATACCTCTCATTAAGGAAAGATTGAAGGCAGCGTTTAGTCGTCAAAAGAGTTACGCCGATTCGAAGAGGAGAGATTTACAGTTTGCCACCGGCGATCATGTTTTCTTGAAAATCTCACTAATGAAGGGTGTCATGAGATTTGGTAAGAAAGGTAAATTGTCTCTTTGAAACATTGGTCCTTTTGAGATTCTGGATCGAGTGGAGGAAGTTTCTTATCAGTTGGCATTACCACCTAGTCTGGATAATGTTCATCCTGTGTTTCATATTTCGATGCTTCGTAAATATATTCCAGATCCATCTCATATTCTGCAATCTTAACAGTTAACTATTAAGCAAGATTTATCTTTCGAGGAAGTTCATGTAGCTATTGTTGACAGATTAGTTAAGAAGCTTTGCAATAAGAAAATCCCTATAGTTAAGGTTTTGTGGTGAAATCAATCTATAAAAGAGTGTACTTGGGAGAGTGAGCAAAGTATGCAAGAGAAGTACCCATTTCTGTTTTCAACTGCTAGAAACAATATTGTATTTAAAAGTATTGAGTTATTGTTATTGAAATTACTATTTTCGATTGTTGATTGACCACCCTATTTAAAATTCGAGGACAAATTTTCTTAAGAGGGTAGATTGTAATATCTTAAAAAATTTGATTTTTACTATTAAAACTTTTAGAGTATTTATTTATTAGGATTTAACAACTATTCTAATTAGAGAAATTTCAAAAAAAAATATTTTATAGCAATATTTAATTATTGCTAAATTGATAAATTTTATTTATTGATGTTGTTTTGTTAATTTCAAATTTAAGGAATTAACACCTATGTATTATTTATTATTCAAAAATATTGTAATTTCATTATTATTAAAATTATATTAAAAATTATATAATTATTAATTAAATATTTTAGGAAATATTATTATTTTGAATTTATGAAAATTATTATTATTTTATTATAGTTATAAAAAAAGGGACAACATCATTGTTGTCCCAACGGAAAAAAGAAAAGAAACAGAAAAAGGGAGAAAGTAATGATGATGTCCAACATCATCATTACTATCATTATTATTATTATTATTATTATATTTAAAAAAATTATAAAGGAGAGGGGACTACTGCTTGTTACAACAGAGAGAAAGGGAGAGTAATAGGCAGCCGACTATCGATTGCCGAATCGCTACCTTCCAGTGACCGAAATAGTGCACACACTAGACCTTTGGAAAGACGAGGCCGAGATCTTTCCAATGCCACTTATATCGCAGCCATCCGCCACCGATAGAATTCGCACTCGCTGCCAAAACAGTTGTCGGCCTACAGCTTATGAGCTAAATTTCGCCGACTTTTCGACTTCCGTTTTCAATAATTTTGATACCGTTAGACTCCTGACATTCCCAGCTTTCGTTTGGTATATTATTTGTAACTTTTGAATTAATTTGATATTTTGGTCGGAATCTAGCCACAGACGACAAACCGAAATATTTTTTCCGGTGATCTTCCGACAAGCAGCAAATAACTAGAAAATCTAGATCCCCATTCCAAAACAAGATTTTTGATACTATTTTTATCAAATTCCAACAATAAAATTATTTTCCGGCGAATCTCTGGTAAGCGATGATCGATTTTCTGAATATGTTTTTGTTGATTATTCCAATCTTAGAATATTATTATTTTATTACATTGAGTAATAGAATAGATTGATATTGATTTTAAATTAAGATTATCGAGCTAATTTGTTTAGATCTGTAGAAATCTTTAGTACAAATCAATAATAATTAAATCAGAAGTTTTATTGTAGGTTGTGAATCTGAAAATTGTTCAATATCATTCGAATTACAGTGATTGGAAATTTACTGGAGAAATTGCTTATAGAGGTAATTTATGAAATATATCGATATACGGTAACCTACCATAAATGATTTATTGAAATTCGTATTAAATTATATTGCTTATTGACTATTATTGTTATTATTAATATCAACCTTTGAATCCATATTATTATTCACCATTGAATTATCATTTTATTTTGTTAACATATTATAATTGCTAAATATTATTTATTGATTATTAAAAGACCACTTGGGTTGAATTGTTTATTGATTATTAAAAGACCATTTGGGTCAAATTGTTTATTGATTATTAAAAGACCACTTTGGTCGAATTGTTTATTAATTAATAAAGGACCATTTGGGTCTAACTATTTATTAAATTATCAAGAGACTACTTGAGTCTAATTATTGTTATTGTTCCTACTAAGCTATTGACCAATCCATTGACCATATATATGACAAAATGCATATACTAATAGGGGATATACTATTAGGCCATGTGCACTAGTGACCCAACTGATAGGGTCAAATATGTCAGTGTCCTACCTAGAGAGGGCTTTGTGCTCTAGGCGTATGCTCAGCCAAGCATACGTAATAAAAAGGGAGAAGTTACTGCCCTAATTGATAAGTTATGATATAATATGATATGATATGATTGGTTCTGTCTCTTTGGTGCCATTTCTCCTAGGTACATATATGTTATTATTTCTAAACCCATTTTGTTATATATATTCATTGTTCAGTCCCCAAGTATAGTTATATTTCATAATTTATTGAGTTGAAGGCTCACCCCTCTTCATTGTGGATTTTTCAGGTACTAAAATAGAGGAGGCTAGACATAGAGAAGATTGAGCTCTTGTAATCCTTTCCTCTACAAGAAGCTAATTATGTAATAATTTAAATTACTTTATTTTATTTCAAGTATTTATGTTATTCTAAGTACTCCGTAGTAATTAAAGTGATTTGGAGATATTTATTGTGTTAATTAAATTATTATGGAACAAATGCATATTTTAAAATTGATTTTTAAGTTGATTCAGGAAGATTATTAATATTATTGAGTTCTACGGGTGTATGGTAGTCTTAAAGTTACCCTTGCCCTAGGACCGTTGCATCTCCGAGAAATTGGGGTGTGACATGGAGTTGAAGTTGGAAGATGATTTTCTAAAAGGCCTCTTGTCTCTCTTCTTGTTCTTAATGATCTCTTTTCACCTTTTCTCGAAAGCATTGCTAGTTTTTCATCTTTATCTTTACTTTCTTCTGAAAAACTTGAGCTCTCACTCTCATGTTGATCCTTTGATGAGCAATTAAGAGCAAGTATCTTTTCCTCCCCTTCCCCACTTGTGGCTCTTCCTTCTTAATGGTCATTTCATGGGTAAGAAGCTTGCCAATAAGAACATCGGTAGGAAGCATGTCAAGGTCTTCATTAGCTTCCTCAATGTTCGCCACTCTAGTTTCATAGTGCTTATTTGGAAGAGCTCTAAGGATCTTATGATTGATATCTTGCAAAGAATATACTTGGCCAAATTTTTTCAAACTAGTGACAATAATTAGAAGCTTATTTGCCATATCGGAGGCACTCTCATTTGGCTTCACCTTGAAGAGCTCATATTCTATAATGAGTAATTAATTTTTCTTAGACTTAACTTGCTTAGTCCTTTTATGGTATTTCTCTAACATTCTCCAAATGCTATAGAAACTTGGACAATGTCGGACTCTATCATACGCTTCTATAGATAAGGAACTTAGAACAATTAACATTGCTCTCTTGTTTTCCCATTAGCTATGTTTTATGTATCAACCCAATCCTTTCTAGGGATCACCTCGTCAATGCTATCAACAATGTTTGATGGAGGCTTCCACTCTTCAATGACACTATCACATTAGTCTATGAGATCACTAACTAGATATTCCTCCGTCCTCTTCCAATAAGCATAATCGGTGCCATCAAAGTATAAATATGAGATAATGCTCTGATACCATTTATTGTCCAATATGCACCAAGAAAGAGAGGTTGAATTAGTGGAAAATTAAAAATTTAGGATTAAGAGATAGGAACATAGAAGAGAGAGCACATAAAGATTTATAGTGATTCGGGTATAACTAACCTCACATCCATTCCCAATCTCAACTAAGTATTTTCACTATCTATGGAGTTTTATAAATTCTCTCCAAACTTAGTATTTAGGCTCATACCAAATCTTATAAGTGTTTTTCCAAAAGCTCATACTCAAACCTAATACAAAAGTTTTATTAGGCTCACTCACAACCTAACAAATGTTTTAAGGCTAACACACAACCTTTTAAGCAATCAAAACTCAACAACTAACACAAAGATACAATAAATGAAGGTTTAAAGCTTAAAAAAATAAATTGCAAGAGTTTAGCCACTATTAAAAGATATTGAATCATAATGAAAGCCTTTCGAGGGGATATTTATAGCTTTTACCCTTCAAAAACTGTTACAGCTTTTACCCTCCAAAAAACTGTTACATACACTCATGTAGCCAAATCTTTCTTCAATAGTTAGAAAATATGTATTTAATACACTATCAGAGATGTATCGCAATAGAGATATCCTTTTATTGGTTGTGACATGATTTTGTGCGTGCTATATTCATATGTGTCCAACGACTAGTGACATATGGTGCTTGATTATAGGCAATTCATAGGTCTATTGCAATTGCTTTCTTCCTCATGAATATCGCGGTTGTAACCAATTGATTGTGGTTGCTATCTGCATATCACGTCTTAAATAGTAGTCGCAACTCTAGCCGCGAACTCTAGTGTGTCTCAACTAAAATTTAGGCCTTTGTCTTGAATTAAATTGTGGTCGCAACTGCCTAGCTCGTGGTCACGACTTGCCTATCACAAGCGCTATAGTTAGATTGCGGGTGCGACTTATAGGTCCATTTCATACTTAGGGAATTTTCATTTTTTTTATTTGCAACCTTTTCTAAATTATTTGCTTGCAAAATAAACACTCAATACACTTATTAGAATACTTCAATTCGATTGTTAAGATGAAAATAGAGATTAACTAAATTTACAATTCAATTTACGTCAACAACAATGTTAACTTTGATAAAAATGCAGAGAAATTTTGTTAAAGATGATAGTCGAAAAAATGTTGGATAAAATAGAAGTACAAAATAAATTTCCTACAACACTGCAAAAATTATGTGGCAACCGATTAATTTTCAAAATAAAATTGAATGATCATAATATAAAAAGAGGACATTAAAATTATAGTGTCTCAAGTATATTTCATCCTAATTAAATCTTAGAAGATCAAAACACCAAACAAGGAAAAAATAGGTACAATGTAATATCCTTATTTTACTTTATAGTTTTATAAACAATGAAAAAAAATTACTGTGAAAAATAATGAAATTTAATACTAGGATAATGATTTAAAATCTCATGAAACTAAAGGCTCAATGAAACAAACTAATGAATATTAGGCTAGTTAGACAATTTAAAAAAGAAAATATTAAACATATTTATAATTTTTTATAAATTATTATGACATTAAAATGTTTTATAATTGCAAGAACCAAAGCAACGAACATATGAACTCATAGCCAATGCAAGCAAAGGGACAATAAATCAAGTATAATAAACTTAATAGTTTTATATGATATTTGTTATTTATTAAATATTATAATTTTTAAATTGCATCTTACCGGAAATAAAGAAAGATTTGGTGCTTTTGACAAGTTTGAAATCTGTCATCAAGAAGACAATGATAGCAAAGAACTAAGTGAAGAAGAAAATTAAAAAAAAAAAAAAAAAAAAAAAAAAGTAATGACCAGATAGGAGATGATGACAATTTGTCAAAAAAACAAATAAAAATCAACTAAAAACAAAGGAAAATGTCAAATCCTTTTTCATAGTAGGAGAACATTAGTTTAGCCTTTTCATAATTTGGATGGTAATTTCAAGTTTACAAATAATTTAATTTTATGCTTAACTGGCAAAGATATTATTATTATTATTATTATTGTTAACTGGAAGATTTTTTTTTGTGTTTATCTCAATGGTGCGTAGGATTAACAACTTTATTATTATCTCTCTCTCTCCTGTACAAATAACTAAGGTAACTACTTATTATTTATGTTTTATTATTACAAGTACTTTGTTTATTTCTATTTTATAATATTAAAACAACAATGGAACTCAATTTAACTTCGTCACAGACCCAACTCCCTATCCATATTATACATTTACCCTATAAAACATATTTAAATAGCTCTTCAATACCTTACCAACTGATACATCGAAAATACTGGAAAATATAAACCCATAAATATTGTAGATCATATAAAATATTTTGTATTGAAGAAAACTTTGATCATGCATGTTTAATGTGTTTTTGGATATGTACATAAAATAAAATAAAATACTTACTTCGTCACTCTAGGATGTCTATATAAATTTAAAGTTATCCACTTAACTATTTTATGGCTACCTATTATTTCATAACAGATTATACACACTTATATTTTTTAGAAAATATTCCTATTTAATTTAATCATACAAAATTATGAACTACAAAACTACAATTTACTTTATGAACTATAATTTAAATAATAATTATGTATACTATCCTATTATAAAAGAAAAATACTTTTATAATTATAATAATAAGCGCTTCCATGAATATATGATTAATTTATTTAAATTGATCGAATTTATATAAAATTTGAGTTTCTAAACAAAAGTAAAAATATTTGCACCATGCTTGAATTTGAATTCAACCAAAAATAAATAAGGAATTTTTACAGAATTGCCTAAAAAGATGGGCCCACTAATTTGTATACCTATCTTTTTCAAAACTAACTTTTATATCTTTTGCGCTAAAAGTTTTACTTTTATATGCTCCATCTAATTCACTTCAAAGAACCAGCTGAAACTCTTAGCTTCATCACATATCGTTCAAAACTAGTAAAAGCGTTTCGCTTCTTTACTATCCCTTTGGGTCAATTGCACCCATTTAAAAAAAATAAAACCATATCAAATTTACTTTAAAAATACAATGGATAAAAATATATACTTTTTTTTTATATAAAAATTCTCTATGTTTTGGCTTTGATCTCCCTTATGGACATCTTTTTTTTTCTTGTTGCTATTTAAGTTGTTGTTCTTATTATTTTATATTATTGTTTTTTGCATTTTCTTATAGAAATGAAATAGAAAGAGAAAAGAAACGATTTTGGGAGGTTTCAATCCCATCAACAAATCGCGAATACAAAAAAAAAAAAGAAGAAAATCTAAAAAATCTGCATCTTCTAGAAGATATATTCATTAATTCTTCAAATTTTTTATAGGTAAATCTAAATTTCATATATATATATATTTAGTTAATTTTGTATTTTTTTTAACTTCCATTGCATTAAAAATCTTTAATGCAAATAGATCATATGATTCTTTACAAACTTAAAAACTTTAAAAGATGAAAATTTGATTACAGATCTTAAATCTATAGAAAACTTACAAAAAAAAAAAAAACAGTTATTTTAGCAATAATAAAGATAAAATATGCAAAAACAAACAATCAATCAGCAATTAACCTATTATCAATCAACAATCAACATGTAATTAATGACAAATCAACCTCTGATTAATCAAAATATAATCTAATAAATATAAAATGTTAGTATTGTAAAATCAATATCGAGTAATACAAAGAATATGTAACATGAGTAATTAGAGTTAGACCTAATAGACACTTGTCCAAATGGGTATTTTTCAAAACTTAAATTTTTGACATGTGGTGATTAATTAGATAATTAGTAACGTATGTAATTAGAGTTATACCACTAATTGACACATGTCTAAATGGATATTTTTCAAAGTTTGAATCTTTGATATGTGATCATTAAATATATAATGTTTAATTAACATGATTTCCAATTATTCTAATGTGCAAATCAATATGTGTAATTAGAGTTATGTCCAATGAAAACTTGAATCTTTGACACGTGGTAATTAATTAGACAATTTTCAATTAACATAATTTCTAATTATTCTAATGTGCAAATAAAAAAATAAAAATAAAAACAAAATAGACCAAACATATGCTCAAAATAAAAAAAAAATCACTTTTATTATATGGACTGAAAAATTATGATATAAAAAAATAATAAACAGAATTTAGAATTCATAGTAAATAGTATATAACTAGTATATTTTTGATATATTTTAAGTATATAATGAGTATATTTTAGGTATATCTTAAATATATACTATATTTATATGCTTTCATTTTTTTTGAAAGACTTAATAACCTTAATTTTTTTATTCTTTGAAAAGCATAATCAACATTCTTTTTTTCTTTTTTGTTTTATAGTGAGAATTGTCATCAAAATTAAAATTAAAATATAAACAAATTCAATAAAACAATGTTTAAATTACAAAAGTTTATTCCTATAATTTATTATCTCTTTTGAATTGATTTCTATTTTCAAAAAAATTTAGATATTGAATATTACATGAATATAAATATATAAAAGGAATACATCAAGTATATATTAGATAAAAAATTATACTAAAAAAATAATAAACAATTTTTAGGATTCACAGTAAATAGTATAAAATGAGTATATTTTAGGTGTATTTCTGGTTTATTTTAAGTATATAATGAGTATATTTTAGGTATATCTTAATCATACACAATAAATTGATATTTTCCTCTTCTTTAGAGATTTTACCACCCTTAACCTTTTTTTTTGATAATATTATTCTTACTCAAGTTTGCCTATTTAGATTTTAAATTTTTTTTTTTAAACTCAAACACCAACCAAATATATAAACAAAATAGACCAAACATATAAACTATGAGTATATAAAAATCAAAAATTAAAAGAAAATTAATTAATAAGAAAGTTAATGCCATCTAATTTTTAATATTTAAGGAGTCAAAAAGTATCACTAAACTTTGGTTCAATGAATCTAAAATCATTATCACAATTAAAAAGTATCAATAAATTTTCAATTTTATTAAATACCTTTTTTTTACCATTTTAAGAGTAATTTTATATTCTACTAAACATAAATAAATAAAGTTGGAAACACATTTATTAATATACTTGCATTCAAGATTCTTGTGTGTCACATCTCTATTAAAATATTATTTATTAAAAGTAAGAAGACCATTAAGCCACCTGTATGCAAGATTTTATATGTGCCACATCACTATTAAAATATTATTAATTAAAAGTAGGAAGATCAGTAAGTTTCATCTAACACTTTAAACACTGTAATTAATCCACAACCACAACGTGAGCTCAACTTTCCATATTTCTAATACATTTTTTATGTACTAAATAAAAAAAAATAAATTTGTAGTTTTATTAATTTGAAATTTGTTGATAAATTCTATTAATTACTAAAATTTAATTTGAATATAATAAATTTTATGGAATTTAAAAAATTTTACATAGATTTTTTTTTACCTAAGCAGGTCCAACATGCACAACATTTTAAATATGAATTTATAATTATAATTTATGAAATTGATTTATACATAAAAGCTTTTTATATAGATTTTATCAAGATATAGTATATAATGCCAAAAAACACACTGTTTTAAAACAAATAACATCTACAAAGGCTAAAGAAAGCAACCTTTTTGCTTTTAATTAACCTTTTTGCTTTTTATCTTTAGGCACAGTAACTATAAGTATCGGAATACGTGAAAATAAAAAATAAATAAAAGTACTAATGTAAAAAACGTTAAAAAGGAAAAATAAATCACCAAAAAGTCAAATTTCAAAAGAGAAGGTGTAAACGAAACAAAAAAATAAGTTGATTTCCTCAATAAATAATGAGGAAATTACATTGGATATCATTTTTCTGACAAAAATATCATTTACACCATCTTTTTATTTTTTTATACATTTTCATCTTTTTATTTTTTTCAAATTTTATTTATATTTTTTTTGTAAATTAAACTATTTTTTTTATATTGCAATACACTTTCTTTTTATATTATGAGTTTCTTTTTTTTTTCTTTGATTTTCTTTTGTATATGGATTAATGATTTTGGTTGAACCATATTTTCTTTGTTGGGCACTAAACATGGTGGATTATGTATTTGTATTCTTTATAGCTTTGAATTTTTTACTAATACCTTATCTTTTTAAATTTTTTCAAATTTACAATTTGTATATATTAAAATAGTTACAAATACCAAACATATACATAATGTATACCAAATTTTGATGTACGTATACAATTTAATGTTTTTTTTTCCTAATTTGCAATATATATATATATATATATATATATATATATATATATATATATATATATAAAGTAATTACAAATACCAAACATATACTTAACATGTACTAAATTTTGGTATACGTATACTATTTACTGTTAGTTTATCTTTTTAATTTTTTAAAATTTGCAATATGTATATATTAAAGTAATTGCAGATACTTAATATATACCAAATTTTGGTATACATATACCATTTACTATTAGTTTATCTTTTTTAATTCTTTAAATTTGCAATATGTATATATTAAAGTAGTTGTAAATAGAAAACATATACTTAAAATATGCCAAATTTTGTTATGCACATATTATTTACTATTAGTTTATCTTTTTACTTTTCAAATTTGCAATTTATGTATATATAAAGTAGTTGCAGTTACTAAACAAATACTAAATATATACCAATTTGTGGTATACATATACTATTTACTGTTTATCTTTTTAATTTTTCATATTTCTAATCTATATAAATATAAAGTAGTTGCAAATGCCAAATATATATTTAAATTATACTAAAATTTGGTATACATATACTATTTATTGTTAGTTAATCTTTTTAATTTTTCAAATATGCAATATGTATGTATAAAAGTAGTTGCAAATACTAAATATATACTTAATATATACCAAATTTCAGTATACGTATACCGTTTACTGAGTTTATTTTTTTAATATATATATATATATATACACACACACACACACAGATATATATATATATGTGTGTGTGTGTCTGTGTGTGTGTGTGTGTATATATATATATATGTATGTATATACACACACACACTCACATATATATATATATATATATATATATATATATATATATATATATATATATATATATACCTTTTGTCTAGTAAGACAATTGAGCATTTTGAATATATTTTATTAGAATTATATTATTATAATTCTATTATTATAGAATACATTATTATTTTATTTATCTATTTTATTTAGTTTATTTTGAAATTTAGAAATAGTTTATTTAAATTATTTAAATAAATTTCTTTAAATTTTTAATTATTCTTATTAATCATTTTATTAATTTTTATTAATTTAATTTAATTACTAAATACTTTTTTAATTATTTTATTAATTTAATTATTAATTATTTTAAATTTAATCCTTTATAAATTTTTAGAAATCATTTTCTAAATCAAATATTAAAAATCAAATAATTTTTTATGATTTAAATAATCTAATCTTTTATGCTTTATATCAAATAACCTTTTCTACTTTAGAATTTCAAATAGAATTTATAAAAATAAAATAGAATAGAAAAAGAAATAGAAATAAAATAAAATAAAAAGAATAGAAAAAGAAATAGAAATAGAAATAAAATAAATAATAATAAAAATAATTAAAAAATAATAATAATAAAACTAATAAAACTAATTTAAAATAATAATTAAATTATTTAAAATACTTTCATTTAACGTTTTCTATTTATTTAATATTGTTTGTATTGAATTTAATAATAGGAAAATTCATTCTCTTTCTTCTTTCTTCTTTTCTGGTAGATAGAAATTAAATAGAAAAAATATTTGAAGTGTCTTTCTTGCGTTGACCTGTGAGATATTTTGGTTTTTTTATCTAAAAGAAAAGGAAATATAAGAAAGATGGTGAGAAAGAATAAAGTATAAAATAATAAAATATAGGAAACTGTTGCAGTTTTTAATGCATATAGAAATTAGAAGAATACATAAAAATATTGATTTTTAATTTTTAGAAATCTCATGAACAAGATCCAAGGATAAGATTATATATATATATATATATATATATATATATATATATATATATATATATATAAAGTAGTTGCAGATGCCAAATATATACTTAATGTATATCGAATTTTGGTATATGTATATCATTTACTATTATTATATCTTTTTATCTTTTATAAATTTGTAATTTATATATAAAGTTGTTGGTATACATTAATGTAATATAAACTAATATTTTTTTTTTATTTTTTATCATTTTCTAAGTGTTTTTTTTTGAACAAATTTAAAAATATGCCAAACATATAACTT
This sequence comes from Reutealis trisperma, assembly GCA_947687605.1. Classification (NCBI taxonomy): domain Eukaryota; kingdom Viridiplantae; phylum Streptophyta; class Magnoliopsida; order Malpighiales; family Euphorbiaceae; genus Reutealis; species Reutealis trisperma. Next base: position 123,625 of record CANTUT010000876.1, read on the forward strand.
AGTAAAAATATTATTTTTTGAATTTTAGACTTATTTTTGAAATTTTTTTATGAGCATGGTAAAAATGATATTTTTTGCTTTTTTTTTTATTATTATTATTATACGTCATTATATATCACAGCCCAATTATATATCATTATATATCACAGCCTAATTTTATATATATATAAAATATTTAGCTAATGTGTACAAATATTTAGCTAATTTATTGTACTAAATTTTTAATTATATAACGGTCATGTCATGTCCTAAACCTTAAATCCCAATTCCGAAAACCCTCTTCTTTGCTTAAGCAACCAGAAAGAAAGCAGGACGACAATGTCCTCGCTCTATCGCCGTCTTCACAAAGTCTTCACTACTCCCCCAACCGCTACAAGTGTTACTTCACAAGAAAGCAAGCTTCTAAAATTGGTAGATAAATTCAAAAAATCCTCAGAGTCCCCTGAGTTTCGTGCTCGCCATGGCATCTATTCAATCATTGTTCGTCGTCTGGCAGCTGCCAACAAATTTTCTATGGTAGAAGACGTCCTTGAACATCAAAAAAATTTTGAAGATATTACTAACGAGAAATTCACTGTCCGCATTATCTCTCTTTATGGCAAGGCTGGCATGTTCGATCACGCCCACAAGTTGTTCGATCAAATGCCTGACTTGAGCTGCATGCGCACTGTGCACTCCTTTAATGCGCTATTGTCTGCTTGCATTGACGCAGGCAAGCTTGATAAGGTTGAGGAAATATTAAAAGATTTGCCGCCTAAGTTTGGGATAACCCCGGATGTGGTTTCGTTTAACATTGTTATCAAGGCCTACTGCGAGATGGGTAGTCTGGATTCTGTTGTTCTAATTCTTAATGAGATGGAAAAGAGGGGCGTGGAAGCGAATTTGATTACATTTAATACTCTTTTAAATGGCTTCTATGGGAAAGGGAGGTTTGCTGATGGAGAAAATATATGGCGTTTAATGGCTAGCAAGGATGTTTTTCCTAATGTTCAGAGTTACAATGCAAGATTAAGAGGATTGGTGTTGGAGAACAAAGTGATGGAAGCAGTTGACTTGTTGAAAGAAATGGAGAGCAAGGGAACTAAACCAGATGCTATAAGTTATAATGCGGTGATAAAAGGGTTCTGTAATGATGGGAATGTAGAGGAAGTGAAGAGGTGGTATAAGGAGCTAAAAGACAATAGCTCTATGCCAGATAGGGTGACATATGTGACAGTTGTTCCATTTCTTTGCAAAAAGGGTGATTTTGACATGGCTCTGGAGTTGTGTAATGAGATTATCAATAGGGGTTTGGCTATTGGTGTAGCCCTGTTCCAGCCTGTGGTAGATGGGTTGGTTAAGCAGTCAAGGGTTAAAGAAGCAAAGAATCTCGTGGAGCTGGGGAAGTCAAACAAGCATTTCCGTTACAAATTAAGTTTGCCAACAGTTAAATAGTTCAATCTTTTTCACCTAGTTTTGTGTTGAATGTTAAAATCAATTGGGTTTGCTTGGTTCATGGAATAGGACAACAACTGTGGTTCAAATTTAGTGTGGAATGGTTATTCTATGGAATTGCAAATTTATAATCACAAGTTTTATTTGAAGTTTTAAATATATAATAATTGATTGTATATAGCAAATATTTTTCAAACTTATAAATATTATAGAGAGTGAGGAACATCTATTCCATTCTTTCTCTATTCTATTCTGCAAACCAAAAGAGCCCTTAGTAGTTATAAAGCCCTTAATTGCTGATGGATAGCTGAATCAATGAAACATTTGACCTTATGAATCTAAGACTGCATTGATAATTACTTCAAGAATACCAAATGATATATTTATAGGTCTTGATTCCTTGCACATGAATTTTTTTAATCCCAGTCTTCTCTTGGCAGCAGGGGAAAAGTAACTACAGATTTATGGTCTTCCTTTTCATCTCCTTGCTATTTTAGATGGAGATGCTTCCGTCGAGAGGGTTGGTAAGCTCCTCAAGACTTGGAAGGCGGTAGTTTTCATCATAATTATACATCAATGGAACCATTCTTGCAGCATTGAGACAGGCCTTGGTGAAAGTGGGTGAAAATGAGGTCATCCAGTGTCCCATGAACATCAAAAACATCGTCTATAATATATTATAATTAAAAAGTCAGATTTACTTAAAAAAATTTTATGCAAATTCTTTCGCTTTGAACTGAAATTTCCTTTACTATTTACTCCTAACCAAACTTCCAATTAAGTTTACAATTGTGTGGAGTTACTATTCCTTTACTATTCATTCGCTTTGAACTGAAATTTCCTTTACTATTTGTTTTGTTTAATCTTATTAATGTGTTTTAAGCAAACATTAAATGAATATTTCTAAAATTCTAGCTCGCTAGATTCTAACTATTTAGGACCATCCTATTTTTAATGATACAAAATAATAATAAATTCTTCTTTCGTTTCGTTTTCATTGACACATTAAAATAGTTTTCCATAAATTAAGAAACAATTAAATAGTACAACTATAGAAAAAATGACTAAGTTATCTTTTTTAACTTGTTGAAATGGTTTGAAGTTATTATAAATCCAATTAATAAGGGATGCTAATAAAATCGGAAAAAATTAATATTTTATTAGTTATTTAAAATGACATATGTAAATTGAATTTTTTTTTTTTTTTGGTAAAGTGCCCATTAGAATAGAACGAAGGAGCACATTATTTTAATAGGAAAAATTATATATTTAACCCTATTAATAATAAATTGCTATTTTCCCTTTTATCCAGGATAAATATCAATTTAAAGTCAGAATTTTGGTTAAATGCACAATTTTGGCTTCGTAGATCAAACTGGTCTAATTATCCCTTTTTTATTCCGGATTTAGTTAAGGGCTTACAGTGATAGTGATTAACAGAACCATTTGTCCAACTAGTAAAAGCACAAATAAGGAGTCCCACTTTATATTTTTAAATAAAAAAAAAATTAAAAAGTATATATTTTAAATAATAATTTAAAAAAATATATTTTTGAATAATAAAAATTAATAAACTTAAAAATTAAAAAAGGCTAAAATTGGAAGAAGACTAAGAGTGCAATCGATTCCAGTCAAGTCAAGCCTGAGCTTTAACTTGCTCATACTCAATTCAATTTTTTTTTTTTTTTTTTTAGCTTGAGGTCAAACTTTAGCTTAGATCTGAGCTTGAAAATTATATTCAAACTTGACTCATTTAAACTCGAGTATGATTCATTAATAAATTATAATTAAGCTAAACTCAAGTTCAAACTTGATTCATTTTGAAAATCGTTTATAACTTATCAAAATATTCCTACATATTTATTTCTAGTAAAATAACTAAAATAAAAATATTTAGAAATAACTTAAAAGCAAAAATATCTAATTAGTGAAAACATCTAAGTATAAAATTGAGCATTACATATATTATAAAATATTAATTAATAAAAAATATTTTTAAAGATTAGCATATTATATTATATAATAAGAATATTATATTATATTAATCAGAAATATATATATATTTAAGTCAAATTGCATTACTAAAAAGTTTATAAGATTATAAAAATATATTTTTTGGAGTGGTAAAATTAATAAGTTTATGATGATGATGATGATGATGATAATAATAATAATAATAATAAAACTGTTCATGAGTCTAATAGAATCAAATTTAATTTTGCTTAAATTTGACTCGTTTATTTATCAAGTCTTAAAGTCAAGCTCAAACTTAGCTCGTTTACAAACAAATTGAAATCGAACCTTAAAGTCAAGTTCAAGCTTATCTGGTTTATAAAACGAATCAAATGATTTTTTATCGAACTGAACACCGAGCCGTTCTCAGTCGACTTTGTTCATTTACATCCTTAGGAAGAACCCATATCGAAAAAATTAAAGAACAAAAGTATCATTGATTCAACAGCAATTATCATCTCAGAAAAACTTCAAGTCCTAATTAAAGTAACCAATTTTTTAATATCAACTTCAGACATGTTTTTTGGGAAGCAAATTTGGTAGCAGACTGCTTAGCAAAACTTGGCATCTCTAGATCATCTTATTCCATTGCCTGGTTTTGATTCCTCATAGGCGCTTCCTTCTTCTCCTTTAAAAATAATATTGGCCTGGTTGATTGATTATGCGTGTTGTGTCTTTATCTGATGACTGTTTTGCGTTGTTGCGTTGATGAAAGTTGATGGTTTACGTGTTCATTGGACTTTCTTAGTTTCTCTATCAGTTTGTCTTTGTTAAGATTTCTCTTTATTGATTTCAGTTATTTTTGTATTGTGGAGTTTGGGAGGGACTCGAATCGGGTCCCTCCAACATGTGCAGCAAGCACATGACCACCAGGACAAGGGCTTGGTGGCATTTACTTATTTATTTAAAAAAGAAAAATCTGCACTTCTCCATTAATTTAATTTCAGATAATGCATTTACCAGAACTTTTACTGACCAGTCAGCATGAAAGACTTAGGTAGCATGAGCAATTAACCAAGCTAGTCTAGAAAAATCATTTCAAGCTCCTGTTAGTATCTTTCTTGAACATATATATGCAAACACACACAACCCACCATCACCACCACCACTTACCATATCGAAATCCTCAGGGTCGCTACTGCTCCTGCTGCCATCGCCATGATTAGGCCACCGAACATCAACATCATCGAGAACCAATCACTTAGCGCTTTCAATCTCAGCCGCAACCCTCGAACAAAGCTCCTCCACCCAAACAAAACTCGTCTTCTTAGACCACATCTCTGATCCAAAACATTATATTTACTGTAATTTTCTCACTAAAATAGAATAACTTTAACACCAACTAATATTTCATTTTCAATCTATTACACCAAATATTACACCAAAAAAAAATATTTTTTAGAATATTCTTTTTTTCTTTCTTCTATTTCAATTTTAAAAATTTAAATTAAAATTTCTACTTATTTATTAAATAGTAATTAAATTTAAAAGAATAATATTTAATGACATAAATATGACATGAAAATTAACTATTTTTATAAAAAATTATTTTTATTATCTAAAAAATTAGACATTATAGTAATATAAAATATCATATTTCACATTTAATATATAAAACCATTACAATTAATATAAAATTTGAGTATTATGAAATTTTAATGTTTGAATGGGTTGTTTTAAGAAATTATTTAATTAATTTTTGTCTCATATATTTAATATTTTATTGTTAAATTCTAACATATATGTTAAATTTAAATTAAAAAAATTAATATATATGTAGTGCTTAAATCTTAAATTTAATATTTCATCTAATAATTTAAAACAAAAATTATTCAACAAAATAATTAAAAAATAAAAAGTATAGACAATTCTTGCACTAGATATAGTGCAGTGAATAGTAGTACGCCAAATTTGGCATACCACTGTTCACTGCACTATATTTATTGCAAGTTTTAGTGCTATGTTGAAATGAATTTTATGTGATTTTGACATCAAATTTGGTGTTTTAGTGATATATTAAAATTGCTCGTAGCTATCCCTGATGTCTAGTTATTTTGAGCACAAGCATTTGTTTATATAAATTTAATTTTGTTTGACGAACTTTGAACTCACGGGTATAGTTGAGAAAAAGTACGAAAAAGTATTATATGGTTTGACCATTTTACACTATATATATATATATATATATATATATATGTGCCATCTATGTTTTGTTCCATTAGTAGTTTGGAGTCTCTACCAATAATACAATTAGCTAACGCTGATATAGCATGGTTAACACTTACGTGTCATAAATATAATACTTGTGAGTCTAATTTTTTATCTAGTAGCTATCTTAAAAATTCAAAAGTGAAGTCTACATATGTCATGTCAGTACTATATCAACATTGGTCTTACGACATTAGCATTGACTAATGATATTAAAACTGTAGACCCTTGAGGTCGTGTTTGGTTAGCTGAAATAATAAGTTAGAATGTAAATAAAATATTTATTCCAAAATTTGTATTATTTGGTAAATCGGAATAAGAGAAATTGGAATAAAAGACTTGAAATAAAATTAAAATATTCATAGGTTTTTATTCCTAAGGGGATATGGAAATAAATTGAAATAGAAATTGTGAGAATAAAAATTTAAATGCGAAAATAAAATATACTGTGATAATTTTATTTCCATTTCCATAATTTATTTACTAAATACAATATGTAGAATTTACATATATAACAACTAAACATGCCTTAAGTGTTAACAAATCAATTCATATGATCATCTTTATATATATATATATATATATATATATATATATATAAAGGCCTATAAAGACCTATATATATATATATATATATATATAAAGGCCTATAAAGACCTATATATATATATATATATATATATATATATATATATATATATATATATATATATATATATATATATATATATATATAAAGGCCTATAAATAGACCTATAAATATAAAATGGTCAAACTATACATATATATATATATTTGTACTTTCTCCCATGGTAAAATAGTAATAATTGTACCTGCTACTCTGAAAGTGACTGAAAGTTTGTTGATTATTATGATGGACACAATTGTATTTGGGGGGTAGGACTTTACTCTTTCTTTTGTTATTTTAGGCTAATTGCGGAAATGAAAGGATTCTCTTTGCTGAATCTTGGATTCATGAAAACTTAGTTTTACAAGCTGAATTTGATTTCCTTGTATTTATCATTCCTTGATTTCCTTATTGTTATTATTAATGTTAGGAAATGGACGATGCGGAAAAAAATTTGAGACATATTTACGTTATAACTTATTATGTACTTCGAATATATTTGATAAATTGTAATTCAATATAATATAAAGTAATTAAATATATTTATAGTATAATATTTATATTAAAAATATATTTGATTACATAATTTTATATCGTATTACAACTTATTAAATATATTTTTATTACTTATATAGAGCTTCATGGGTTATTTTTGTTAAATGTTTATTTTCATGAAAATTGCAAGATTGCTGGAAATACAATTAGTTAATCTTGTAATTTTCCTGTGTAGTATTATTCTAGACTTAAACATATTAGATATTTTTGACTTACAGGCAGAACTTATTCAAAGATATTCTATTAAGTATGTGTTACTTATCTATTTTATATTTCATGATACATATTCGAAATATAGATAAGTTCTTTCTTATTTGTAACATCAAACATATTATAAATAATTTGGCAAAAAAAAAAAAAGATTATAAACAATTAAATATAGCAATCAAATAAGATCTTAAATGAAATCTTTATTTCAATCACAGATATCTTTAAAATTTAGAGAGTAATTAAAGAGTTTTTTTTTTTTAATTAAATACAAAGAGTTCAATGTCAATTGTATTTCCTTTGCAAATCAAAGTGCCAATTTTTTGAGTTTACTAAATTTTCACATTAAAAATGTCGTCCATAAAACAATACCTTCAAAGTCGCATGTGGGACAATGAAAACATGTGCCTCCTATTTAATGATTTTAATAATTGACTTTTAAAGACCACTAAAATTACATCATCCCCTGTTTTATTCCCTTATCTCATTTATTTTGGAGGGTGGTCTTAAATTATGATCCTGCTTTTCATCCCCTTGCTATTTAATTAGATAGAGACAGTTTCACCGAGGAGAGAGTTTATATGCTCGAGAATGGGAAGTCGATAGTTCTCATCATAACTGTACATCAAAGGAACCATTCTTGCAACATTGAGACAGGCCTTGGTAAAATTTGGTGAAAATGGATTTTGGAAGAGACATTCCTTGTTGAGTTGCTTCCATGTCTCTGAAATCATCTGTAGGACGTGCTTTCTTGCATTTTCAACCGAAGATTCTTGGTGTTCCTTCAAGTAACATTCCAAATACGATCCATCATGGCCATCCTGATTCTCATCCTACATTTTAGTTTTTAATTTTTGGGCTTATATATGCAAATTTGAAGAAATATGGAGTTAGAAAAGGGAACTTTGCTGTTACTTACCTTGGCACTTCCCAAGTCATCCCAGAGCCGAAGAATTTTGGCTGTAGAAGACATCATGCTTGGATTGCCATTGACGAACTCAACATTTTCCTTGGTTATATCTTCACCCAATAGAAAAAATAGGTGAACTAGAACCACATGTACACCAGAACTAATAATCCCATTCTTCAAGTACTCTTCAGCATTTGGTAAGTTCCCTGAAGCAAACCATTTAGCTTCTACAAGAAATGCGTTGCACAATCCTCCCCACTGCATATGACAATAAAGAATTGTCAATTATTCTTTGCGATTTTGGCTGTTAACAAATTAGCATTAAATTATGTTCATTTCATACCTTTTTTCTTAGAGAGTCTACAGGGTTCCAGCCATGCTGTTTATAGACCTGGTAACTAATTTCATCTGTGAAGTTGTTAAGAGCCTTGAAACATATCTTCATGCATTCTGGTAGCTGATCGGTGGCATTAATGTCCCATCTATATAAAATGAACACATTTAGTGACCCAAATTAATTTTTACTCAAACTAGTAAATTCCAATAAAATATTTTTTACATTTTCTTAAGTTTGAAAAATTAGGTAATGAAAATAAGTTATTCTTTAAAAAAAATGACTTCATTGTCATTGTTTTTTAAAAAAAATAGTTATTTTTTAAAATTTAACAAATTAATTATAATGAAAGAAAAATATATCATTTTATATTTATTACTCTTCCAATCACTAATGGTCACCATCAATAATGATCGTTAGTGACCATCATACTTTATCATATTTTCTCATATTTAATATTAAATTTTAGAAATATGAAATTTTTATAAGCCTAAACATATTATAATTTGAATTTTTTAAAATTTTCTAATAAACTTTTAGAGTGAGTCTTTTTGGAATATATTTCCTTAGAAATGTTACTCTTGAAAAATACATTTTCTGAAAAAATATTTTTTAGAGATGAATTATTTTCCGAAATAAATGGAGATCTTTTGGTTTCCTGCGAGATAAATGGAATCTTATACATATAATTAACACCTGTCCACAACTTCTGCGAAGAGAGTGAGGTCATCCAGCGTTCCATAAACATCAAAAATGTCATCTATCATGTAAACAAAGGAGATGGGTTTTACAAGTTCAACCCTTTGATGTGATAAGCTTGGATCTGTGAGGGCTGTCATGGACCATATGTACCATTTAAGAGGTTGGTTTCTTGCAAACTTCATCCTATCCCACAAGCCCAGCTCTCTCCACCACCTGAAATATAGAAATAATTGACAGAGACACTTGTTATAGTCAATGATAGATGACAGCGCTCTCACTTCTTTGTGTTTACAGTGGACCCATAGGTTCGTTTAACATGTTTTGCCCAAAATAATGGGGACAATCCACGTGAGCATATTGATTTATGAAAATAAATATCAATATATGTCAATTTGAAAAATTTTTACCTAAATATGTTAATTTTTTTTTGTGTCAAAAGAAGGCTCATCAAATTAGTTAGGCATTTTAAATATCGAATTAATTTGTGAAAAATGCACATAATTAATTTGATATTTAAAATGCGAAACAGTATTCAAAATTTATGTATAAAAATTTATATATTTTAAGTAACGAATTCTGACTAGCCATGGCTAGTTTGATATTTATATGCATTTTTTCACAAACTAATTTGATATTTAAAAAGCTAAACTAGTTTGATCAGCCTTTTTTTGACCATAAAATAACATGTTTGGGTAAAAATTTTTTAAATTAACATATATTGGTATTTATTTTTATAAATCAGTCAATTGTCCAAATAATGGCATGAAAACATGCATAAATTATTGTGGTGGTTTGATTTTGAATTTCTGTTATATGTTAAAGGACATGTCAACTTCGTAAGGGACCCTTACCCATGATAGTTTTTAATATCTCAAAAAAGCATGAAATCTGAAACTCACTTTGAAATTCGAAGAATTTCTTGTTGGTGTTGAGATTGGACTATCTTAAAATCAAGCTTTGCAAGTTCTTGCAATTCATTAGTCCAACCATTATTTGGCCCTTGTAAATTTGAAATGAAGCTTTTTGCCATGAACTTAGGCAAGCTTTTGTGGTGTGGATGTTTCAAAGTATTCTCTACTGCTTTATGTTGAGGATAGTCAAGACGAGTCACCCATGAAGTCAGAATCTGATAACTAAAGTCTGCAGCTTCATCAAGTATGTCTTCTCCTTCTATACTTAGTTGTGAAGCTTCATACAAACCCATTAGTCCTTGGATGTCATCTCTTATTTCTTGCTTAAATTTCCCCTCCTTGTCCTTAAAGATACCAAAAACTCCTGCACGCAAGTAAATTAATAAGCAAATCCATAACAAATTAATAATGCATTAACAAGAATTTTTTAAAAATAATTAACCTTCAGACACATAGTAACCCCCTTGTCTCAATAGTCTAAAGCGTAGAGAAACCTCATAGGGATCCCTGTGATTATGAGCGGTAGGCATCATATAGTGGCTTCGTAAAATCGCATCAATTTCCTCTTGGAAATGATACTCAATGCCAAGGCGTTGGATAGCATCAATAATGGCCAAACTTTGAAATGCATCTTCTCCTTCTTTGCTTATCAGCATATACTTGAATGACTTCAGTTTTCTCTCATGCTCAATTTGAAAATCATTCTGTAAAAGAAAATTAAGAGTTCCCACTGAAAATAGATACATAATCGAGAAACAAAATTTGACCACTAAATTAGTATATTACGATGCATGCTTACAGTAATTGTAGAATAATCAGAACCACTCGGAAAATTCATTTCATCTGAGTTACTAGAACCCAATTTGTGATTTTTGGAATTAATTAATGTTATAATAGTTGTGATTAATTATGGTCGCCTTCAAGTCTATGAGATTTGGCTTAATAGTTTTTGATGTTTGATGTTCAGGTAATGGTGTAGAAGAGAATGTAGGGAAAGTTTGAGACAAAACCATTGAAAGAAATGCTATTAATGACAAGTATTATTTTATTTGTCAGAGGCACAAAGAGGAAGAGTGCGTTTGGACTTTGTATTGAAGAATTTAATCCCAGTGACCCCAATTTATAGAATTTTAAAATTTGAGAAATAAATTTAACAGCAAGGCTAATTACAACCTAAAAGCAAGGATACCAACCACCAAGCCCTTGTCCTGATGGTCATGTGCTTGCTGCACGTGTTAGAGGGACCAGGTTTGAGTCCCTCCCAAGCTAACACCCCCTCCCCTTCTAAGTCCTACTTATTGTTAAAAATAAAAAAAAAAAAAAAAAAAAAAAAAAGAGCAAGGATACCTACGAGATGAGAAATGCTAAAATATTTTCTCTTTTTTATCTTCTCTTATTTTTTCTCAATTTTTTTGATAACACATAAATTAAATTTATGAATAATATATATTTATAAAATTTACTACAACTTAAATTTTATAAATATATATTATTCACAAATTTAATTTATATATCATTATGAAAATAGAAAAGATAATAACAAAAAGTAAAAAAAAAAAGATATTTAGCACTTCTCTATACGAGATAGATAATAAATTAAGATTTAATTTTCTCTCTCCTACTTAAAAAAAATAAACTGAATTTAAAATATCTTAAAGACAACACTCCTCACCCACAAATTCACAATTTATAACATTCATATAATTAAGGAAAGAGAAAAAGGAAAAAAAAAAACTCTTATAAACTCAAAAAAATCTTAACCACGCTTCATTTTTATGTGTAACAAAATTACTAATGTAGTGTTCCAGAATTTTTTTTTTTTTAAATTGTAAACATTAAATATTGAAAGATTCTCTCACTACACCAAATTTAAAAAAAACAAATTGTAGCACAAATTCAAGATCTCTCTCTCTTTATATATATATATATATATATATATATATATATATATATATATATATATATATATATATATAACTAGAGCTCTCTCTTTTTCCATGTATTAAAAAAGTTTTTTGCTTTTTATATTTTATATTACAGATATGATAAATGACAATTAAGGTGTTTTTTAACATTTAATGTTCATAGTTTTTGATAAAAATAAAAAAAAGATTTTTGATATTGATGATCTTCTTATGGGTCTTAGGCCCTAAGACTATGTTTGGTTAATAGAATAGTCAAAAAATATAATAGTTATTTCATATGAAATAGTTATTCTAAGTTTTGGTTTAAATTTTAGATAAATACTAATTATATAGAATAGAAATTTTATAATTTTTATGAAATACATATTACACAAAAAATTAAAAAATTTGTATTATTTAGACAATTAAATTTTACTCTTAAAAAATATTGGTAAGTTTAAACTCACTACTATTGCCTTGTTTTCATTTTTATTTTTTATTTTTTATTTTTAAATTTTAAGTCAAATAAAAATTTTATTTATTATGTATTTAATTTATTTCTTAAATAAAATTTGATAAAATTATATTTAATTTTAATACTAATAATAGTGAAATTAATTTATAAAGATATTATGATCATTTATGTGAATAAAATAGTAATTCTAAACTATGAACCAAATTATGAAATTGGAATAATTATTATATTCTTATCTTATTCTATTTTTCAAGAATAATATTTTATTTTTGTGTATTTTATTTTGTAAACCAAATATAGACTAAAATCGAGACTTGGAGCTAGAGATAGACATATATGGGCAAAGGACCAATTCAAACTGTGAATCATATCAAAATTGGCTTGGTTTGAACCCAAAATAGGACCTGTCAATAGTTACAATTCACAAATCGAACCCTCGAATCAAAGGTTTAATGACCGGTTAAGGGCTATGGGATGAAAAAATAATCGGACTAGCCTGTTTGAACCGTTCAAACTGTATGGGAAAAAAAACTAGAATATAAGTACAAAACATTTACTTTTAAAAAAAAGAAGGTGCAAAACATTTGAAAAAAAAAAGAGTCCAAAACTCAAAAAGGGTCCAAAATATTTTAACAACAAATTAATATTTTAATTTTTAAATAAAAAAATTTCAACTCCATAATTCTTCATATTTATTTGTGTAATTTTTTTAAATTATTCGAACCGAAACCAAAACTATACAAAATTGTAACCATAGCCATATTTGAATCTAAACTGGAATCATATGAACTATGATGCGACCCGCTAGCTATGGAGAGTTAGAAATCGATTATATTGAATCAAATCCAAGAATCGACCAAACAAGAACAAAGAAAAAAAAAAAAAAAGATTGACCCAATTCACACCTGTTGGAGAGAACCAAAGCTATAAGAGAGTGAGCACCACAAGTTACCTTGATAAGCTTAAATTTAAGTTCCAAACAAGAATTTGGAAGAATTTCTCACTTGAAAAAAATTCAAAGAAGATTATTATTATTCATAACTGAACTTCCAATTACAATGGAGCCTTTAATTTATAATGAGGCTGAAACCCTAAAACTCTAAGAATTCAAATAAGATTTAAGAAATCTATTTCTATAAGGAAATAAGAATCTTTATGGAGAATAGAATCATAATTAAGAAAATACTTACTAAAGTCAATCCAAATAACATAAGTCTAATGTGGACTACTTAATATAATAAGTTCAGGGCCCACGAATATAAGGAAGATATGTAAAACATAAAAACTCGAAAAATAACAGAAATTGGGCCTCGTGTCGCCTGTGATGAGAGTAACACTCCTGCTCACTGTTGCACCCGCGCGGCTGCTTTGCTCATGTGAAAAATCTGCTTTCTGGTTAGTCGAGATCGCAACGAGTGTGCCACACCCACGACATTCCCAATCTTTAGCATATTCATCCAATTCCAAGCCCTTCCAACATATTGCATTCTTAGGTAAGTTTTCATTCTTGGTATAGTTTTAAAAACCTCTTGGAAAGCTTGGATATCTTCTAGAATATGTTCTTTGACTTTGTATTTCCATGAATATGCCTTGTATAGCTTCCTTGAAGTCCTTTGTATTTATGTTTAGGTAATTTAATTGGAAACCCTTCTGTAGGCTAGTTAGGATCATATCAAACCGTGAATTGAAACTAAATTATAGGGTTTAAGAGCCGATTAAGGGTTGATATTTAGGAAGGTTAGAACAAGACTAGACTAGATCGAAACTGGTGGTTCCAAACTATTGCCCATGTTTAACTAAAGGTGTTGGACTTGAATAATTGGATTTTGGGTTGCTCTGTAGTTGGACCTATGGCCTCCATGAGAAAATAAAGGGAGAGTGTAATACCCAAGGTCTCCATAGCTCATCAGAGTTATAATAATACCATAAAATATAAATTTTGGGTATAGTATCAATGACATAATGATAGGATGACAGAAACTCTTGTTGATGCTAAATGCTTGAGTGTGTACATTTATGAGATAGGAATATTTATTGTATGTTTTATTGAATTAATTTTAGGCAATATGGCTTAGTTTAGGCTTAATATGATATGGGAAGGTAAGATTTAAAATGCCAAGTGAAAGGGAAAGGAAAAAGTTACGAAAAAATTTTAAGTTCGGGAAACGTTTTCGGGTGAGCTTGTTAATGGGCTTTTGGACTCAAAGCCCAAGCCCATAGAGTGGCCGGCCCTAAGGCCTCAAATGTTGGTGGAATATGACTAAAGAATGGTTAGAACAAGTTAATTAGGGGTTAGGATGAGAAAGGAATTAGGTTAGCCATATTTGTTGACTTATGCCAACTTTACACCTAAGCTTTCTACTTTTCCATCACCATGATTAGGTTCACTTTGGTGATGATGGTGTTCATTATTTTGATGCTTAGTCACCATACACCTAAGGGCCATCTCAACCATCCATCTTGATCAATCTTAGCCCTCCATTTCAAGTAAAAATGTGACCATTGATTTTGTGTGATTAAATCACCACCATTGATTTTATTTGTATATAAAATGAAATTGTGTTAAACCATTTCATTTGTAACCTACACCAAAAATTTCACCCTCACCAAGGACTAAAAACCTCCCAACTTGTTCTTCAACTTGGAGCTAAATTTGGAGCATTTCAAGGTGAGATTTATTGCTTAAGTGATTCCTTTCTTTCCTTAACCTAAGTATGATAAATTGTTGGCAATTATTCCTTTTCTTTTGATTTCTATAATTGGATTTTGGTGGAATGATTTGAAGAGGAGTTATTTTGGCATGTTAAGTGATGAAATATGAGAATTAGGGTTAAGGATTTGGGGTTTAATAGGTGAATAATAATAAGGGAAGCATGAAAGGTCAATGAAGAGAAATTTGCATAAGGTTCGGCCAAACTAGGAATTTTAGTGGAAGTGTCCAAAATTTTTTTTAACAATATCTAAGGTTAATTGGGATGTTGAAAAGTGGTTTAAAAATGTAAAATTTGAATTTAGAGATTTTATTCAAAAATTGAAATTCTTGAAGGCATAATGCATGATATAAGGAAAGTATGTAATGTGAAGTGTAGTTTGATGTTTGATTGTTATGGTAGGCTTTGCATAACATTAATTTTATCTTGGAAAGATCAATTTGAGATTTGATTGAGTAATTTTGGGTTTTCCCCAAATCATCCCAATTTGGTAAAGTTAGGGTTTATGAGAATTGGAAGAGGATAGTTTCAATGGGTGAATGAATGTTGATTGTTTAAGCATTAGTTTGATAAACATAAAATTTAATTAAGGAATTAGGAAGGAAAAGGAACCTAATTGTTTTAATAAAAGGATTTGGACAACATGGAATTTTGAAATAAAATGATTAAATAATTAATGTGTTTATGTATGTTATTGTTTAATGTATTGGAATGTGTTTGGTGATTAGTAGTAGGAAGTTAATGTTAAGTTGAGTTAGAATGAGATTAGCAAGTTAAAGGAGTAGGAATTAATGTATGATTATTTGGGTGTATTTGTAGAATCGAAAGGTAAAGGCATTGCTCGGGATACCGAGGAGCCTTGTTATACTCTGCGTTAGAACTACCAATATAGGAGCAAAGGAGCAAGAGGTGAGTACCTAATAATATTACATTTCTTGTGCTTTAAATATAAGCCTAAATGTTGGATTACTTTTCTAATTAAAATGCATTGCAATTCTTTGGCATGCATGATATGCTTTACCAATTATTGAATTAAATATCTCTTATGACACTTGGCCAAATGAGCCTTATTGCTTCATTTCCTAATATGATCAATGATGAGAAGTTTGATTATTTATTGCTATATTATCCATTGAAGTATTTCATGGATGGAAAGGAAAAATGTTTTAATGATATCGTGGCAAGCAGAATACCCCTCTGATGTGGGGCAATACGTCAGACATTGTGCACAATGGTAATGAACCTGCGGATAGGGTAAAGAGTATCCGAACCCTAGCTGGGAAGGGTTTATGGCCCCCAGTACGTGCGACCCGATCAGTTGTACGTGTGACTGAAATGGGAGTGAGCAAGGCGTAAGCCGCCACTCAAGTGATAATGATAATGTGGGAAACACACCGTTTCCATAAAGGAAATATTCTGCTAAAAATGCAATAATTACTGTATATGGAAAACTATTCCATAAGAATGATTTTTATTCGTTTCACTTCATTGCTATAAGAAATTATCACTAAACCACCTATCACTTGCTTACTTTATACAGTTTTACTATGTACTCACTGAGTTTTGTCTCACCCCATAGTTGTTATTTATTTTCAGGATCAGTTGACGGTTTGGCAAGGTAAATTCCAAGTTCTGCATCTCCGCTTAGAAATTGCGTTGCTGATTTTGGGTATCATCATGTATATATTTTGTTATAAATTTTGGAGGTTTCACTCTAGAGCTCCATGTTTTGTTAAAAGTCTGTAATAATGGTATAACTTAGAGTATCATTAATATGTGTGGTTGGGCATTATCTTACTATATCCAGATGTATAATTAACACTCACTTAAGTTGAAATTAAAATATTAGAAAATGGAGTTCAAAAGAGATAATTTGAAAATAAATTTAGATGTTGAATAACTGTTACATGGGAATTATGGCTACGATCTTGGGTTAAGGGTAATGTACTGGTATAGTTTATGAGTTATAGGTTGTTCTACGGGTTTAGGTGACCTTATGTCTCCCTATGCCCTAGGACAGTCGCGGCTCTAAGATGGGTCGTGACAGAGAGAAACAAGCATTGGAGGGCTAAATCTATGGTCTGACATGGTCCCTCTGATGCTTAAGTTATTGACTACATTTATAGAGTTAAGGCTTGGAGAATTAAGTGAGTTTAGAGAGTTATTACTGCTACTTTCTATATTTGAGTGTTTGGATTTGACTTTGAATAGTCGGTGTCCTCCTTTAGAAAGGGAGGAGAGACTCATATTTAAACTGTTTCCTATCTTAAGGATTGGAGTGAGAATCCAGGTGACGTGGCTATTTTTGATTAAGTACTTGTCACGTTATACTACAGCTAAACAGTGGAATAACATCTTTGCACAATCAATTATCAAGTATGGAACCTTGTATTTATAGAATTCCAAGACCTTAGGGCTTATTTACTTAGGGAAAATTATTCCAACTTTTTAGAAAACTTTTCAAATGAAAACATAAAATAGGATTTTGTGTTTAATTGTTTTACAAAATTTTCATTAGAAAACTTTTTTCATTATTTTTATTATTTAAAAAAATAGAAAACAAGTAAAAGATGTTTTCTAAAATTTTCTTCTTTAATTTTTCTAAGTAAAAATACCATCACGTCACCACTATCACCACCACCGCCACCGCCACCACCACCACCTTCACCACCATCATCACCACTACCACTGTCTCCACTACCTTTATCACTACCATCACCACCACTATCTCCATCATTATCACCATCACCACCTCCACTACCATTATCACTACTATCACCTTCACCTCTACTATCTCCTTTATTACCATCACTACCACCACTACTGTTACCGTAACCATGCACCACCTCTACCTCTACCTTTATAACCACCGCCACCATCTTTACCTTCACCATCACCACTACTAGAAACTATTGGATTAAGGATTAATGTCTCCCTCATTTCCATTTCATCTCTCTCTCACTCTCTCTCTCTCTCTCTTTCTCTAAGATTTGTTGCAGCAGTCTCCCGTCGCTGATTGGGGGAGGAAATTTCGATGCCACCATCTCTCCACACCACTGGCCATTCCAAGTACTATCCAATTATTTTTTTATTTTTTTTATTTTATTTGTTAATTTTTGCTTATGTTCACTACTGTAGGAGTTGTTCAACTAGCCTCTATCATCCCCGTCCTTGCATTTTTCAATCACTAAAAAAGTAAGTGTATATATATATATATATATATATATATATATATATATATATATATTAATTAGTTTGATATAATAAAATGAAGTGAAATCAATAAAATAGAAGTTACTAAGTATAGAAATTAATATTTATATGAATTATTGAGTTAATTACTTTTAATTTTAGATTAATAAATTCAATATATAAAAAATTTAAAAATAGCACATATATTAATTGGTTTATAGTAGAAATTAGTTAACGAAATTGAGTGTTTTTTTTTTTGGATAAATTTAGCATATTGATTTATAGCTGAGATTATTGAACTTTGTGTATTTTTGCTTATGGAGTTGAGATTATAAGGGGGAATATATTGGAAGTGGTATTTTATTTATAGGTTGTGTTAATTTATTAGGGTACATTGTAAATATATTGTTAGGGTTAATAGGATATATATATATATATATATATATATATATATATATATATATATATATATATATATATATATATATATATATATATATATATATATATATATATATATATATATATATATATATATATATATATATATATATATATATATATATATATATATATATATATATATATATATATGGGTCACATTAATGTTATAATTATAATTAGGTTAATATTGCTAATTAGTTTTAAATAAAAGAATTTAATTTTTGGAGAATTTTACTGATGATAAGATGAATGAATTTTTGGTGAAGTGAGATATAATAAATGGGGTAAAAGGAAAATCTTTCCTAAATATGCTATATTTGTATGCTTCAGATGTATATAAGTTATTATTTTTAAGTCATATTCCTCATACCATTGAAATATTTATAGAGACTAGTTATAAAAGTGGAGGGTTGGATTCTAGAAAAGAATTCTTTGCGAACTCAGTTGAAAGGAGTTATGAACAACAGGCATGGTCCATGGATCGATTAATCAATTCCAATGTTAATGCAAGTTTTATTTGGATTAATTAAGACTTGCAGGGTTGAATTTTTTTGGTTAGGACATCATGATGTACATGGTAAACTGACTAAAGAAATTGCATTTTCAAAAGCATTGATTGATTCAAACAAAACCTTGACATTGACATTTACTGGAATTATTGAAACAATTCATTGACCACTCATGTCATTCATAAAATCGCAATTTACCTGAGTTCACATTTCTTTTCTCAGAACCCAACCCTTCACTTTTCTAGCTAGTCTTTCTAAATATTTCAATTGTGAGAGTAACTAACTTGACTACAATAAATTCATATGCAAACGACTCACACAAATTTTACATAATTAGAAAGAATTTTCCATTCACCCTATCTTTTACACCTAACGTCACAAAAAATTCATCTAAATTACTATCTGTAAACTTCTCATAACCTTGTATAATATTTTTTTAATATATATTATCGCATTAAATATGGGTAGGTAGATGGCTCAAGGACATGGATCTGTTTCATATCATTTTGTATACGGTCCTGGACATGGTCGGGGATCCACCAAACCCTCCTCCTCCTCCACCCCTTCTTTCAGTCAGCCATCTCAAAATCTAATAGCCCCTTCTCCTTCCCTTTCTACTTCTCTGGTGCAAAAACCTGTAGTTCCTCCTATAGCTACTTCAATTCCTCCTCAAACTCCAGAAGATCCATCAACATCTTTTACATAGACAGTGCCGCCTTTTTTAGCGGTTACTTAATCTTTTGGATTTAGGTGCTCACCTGACTTTCGTACCACGATACGACTTGATAAAGGGCAGAAAGTACAATAGTAATTAATTAGTTAATTATATTAATATTATAATATAAATTTTATTAACAGTCATTTTCCATGCAGATTTGTGAATTAGAATGACTGCATGCACAATATCACAACGAGTTCCAAGAATCGCTTGGACAAAGATAGATACAATTAGAGAATTGTCTCGAAAGATTGTAAGGAGTTTTATTGGAAAGAGTTTAACGTAAAATATATAATTTTTATTTCTAATTTATATATTTAATTCATGGAAAGAGGTGATTGAGTTGGTCATAAAGCGATATGGAGAGCTCTTGTTGCAAACTACTACATGGACATGATGTATAAGTGGTGAATGAACAATAAAGGTGGGGCCACTCACATTGCAAAGGATGTGTGGCGAATTGGGTAGCAAAATGTGTTGAGCCCAATTTTCAACATTATCATAATGTCATGTCCTCTAGCTGGCATATAGAGAAGGCTAAACCAAGAACGGGACCCTCTAAATACACGAAAGGGTCCCGTGCATTTGCTGAACGTAGTTGGAAGATGGTAAGTTTTAACATTAATTTCTATTAATTAAATTACTCCATCAAATTAATATATATTTATTAATTTCTTAAGAACTCTGATTCAACAATTTTTATGTCACTGACTGGGGATGCAGTACTCATTACTGAACATTTGGTATATGAAGATATTTATACTTCTTTTCACATGTGAAAATACGAAATTCAGACTAGTTAACTCATAATGATTAGCCAGGGCATTTCATAACTAGTGAGGAAAGATCAAATATTGGCTTCAGAAACGAGTTTGCTAACTCAAAAGAATTTGAAGCGAGTTTAATAATAGAATCTAGGGAAGCTAAAAGTCTGGGCTTCATATTTGCTCTTTACTCAACGAATAACTCAAGCTTGCCCATAAAAGGAGCTTCGTTATGCAACTAGCTAGTTCTCGACTTAGGCTAAGATTGAGTCAACTTTATTTAGACTCTAGGTATAAAGTAGGCAACTCTTTTGCCTTTCATCTACTAGACAGAATTTCATTTTGAGATGCTTTGAATAGCCGTCTTTCGTACCTTTCCTGGCAAAGGACATGAAAAAAGGAATGCATTTTTTTTTTTTTTTTATAATATGAATGTGCACCCTATTCTTCCTAGGAACCTCTTCCTGGTGCTAGGAACATTGGCTTCTTTCTTACATATAATATAGCCAACATTATTTTGCTAAAGCCAAAAGAGTGTCTAATGAAAGTGGAAAAAAATATCATTCTTGAGGTTGAGCAAGAAGAGGTTTTATCTCTTTAGTAGCCTTCCTGGCCTACTTCAATGGCAGTTCATGTTCGATAAGTGAGGATGATTCCACTCTCTTTCTCATTTTGCAAGTAACAACTCCTCCTTTACAATGAAGCTATTAATAAGATCTAATAGACAACCAACCCCATTTATTCTGGATAAACCGGGGCACTGACATAAGTGGACAAAGTGCCATCCTCGTTTCACTTCATCTTCTAGTCAATTGTTCCAAACCCAAGCCTGCAAATTGAGAGAGCTCTAGTGCATAAGCTCATCCATTGGCAGCAGGGCTTTCTAGATGTTGAAGGCAAAAAGGCAGTCCTTAACTACATGGAGGAGATCTGTTAGCTTTCCCATCGAATTGCTTGATAGCTAGCCCATCAACAAGGCCCCTTTCTATACATGATTAGAATATTCATATATGGTTGGCCCCGCATTTGATGAAAATAAAAAGATTCTAGCTAGTAGTGGTAGAGGGAAGGAAGTCTAGTGCCGAAATCAAAGAGAGTCGAATGAATCAATGGTTCCAAACCCTGAGTTGCATCCCTGCGACATCGTTATAATGGCGTAGTGACACCAAAGACATGTTTAACAACACTTTTTTGGCATTGCTAGGCTTAAACATTCTTGTAGTTCTTACAATATTGTAATTCCTTAAAACTAATATCAAATTATATCAAGAATACAAATAATGATAGTAACAATTTCAACTTGAAAGATTATATCGTATTTGGCAGCAGATAATAGCCGCTTTTCGACGCCATTTTTCGACTTTTCTGATATAGTCTTTCTGTGAATTCTATCTAGATACCAACAAACTTAAATTTGATATCAAAAGTAAGACTTGTAATTCTAATTAAATTATGTACTAAATAATGAATCAATAAAAAAAGAAAAATCTACTATAAAGGGATATTAAAAAAAAAAAACAAAATAATAAACCACCATCAAAAGGGAAATAAATATTAAAAAATTAGATATAAAAAAATCTGAACATTTTCAATTAATAAAAATTAAAAAAAAATAGAAAAAAGTGGTTCACCATCAACTTAAAAAAGATTGATAGTTCTCCGAAAAATAACAAGAAAGAAAAAAATTTTCAGAGGACGAGAACCCTAATAACATTTGTTACCATTCCTGTTTTTGGTACCTATTTTCTTATTTTAAAAAAATTGTACTTTGTAAAACAAATTAATGAAACTAACAAAAATTATTTATTTGTTATAGATTTATTTGTCACATTTGAAAAATAAAAAAAAATGTAAAATTAAAAATTAAAAACCATTTAATCCAATTTTCTCCCAAAAAAAAATTTTATATTTTTAAATAATAAAATTTTAATATCCATAGCAGAAAATAGTTACATTTGCTGTACCACCTGCTTGGTGCTTTAAATGTCATTGTAAAGCGCCAGGCAATAAAACCATACAGGGGCGTAATCAAGAAATACGTAGGAGTCTTAATACTTCCAACCCACTTGAAAATATTTATTATATTTTTATATAATTAGTTTAATTTTTTAATTAATTCTTCTAAATTTTTAACTGGTCCTTTTAAAATTAAATCTTATAAATAATTCCAAATGTTAAAATTATTTAATTAATTCTCATTTTATGAAATAAAAATTTATTTAATAAAAAATGTATTTTTATGAAAAATATAATTAGTTATTATTTTTTGAAATAAAAATTATTGGAAAATTTTAATTTTGACCTCTCTCCATGAAGCTGTTGCTTGGACAAAAATTTAACTGAAAATTAATTCGGCGAAACATTTTAAAATGCATTCACACAAACAAAGCAACAAAACCACGAAAAGCATGCGCTGCCATTGACGCACTTGTGCAACGTTATTCATGTACGTGTGATGTCACGCCAAAGAAAATTTGATAATATACTGTCTGTAGCAGCCATCCATCTTCATCATCGACTTGATAATTGTACCCTTTTTTCATCTACAAGTAGTCAGATTTTGCAAGTTGTGTTCCTACCATATTGTACTGAAGGGCTGGCTGAAATCTTCATTAATATATATAGGGTTTTAGGTAATTTCAAAGATTATTTTTAATGAGTTAGGTTATGAGTGTTTTGGTATAGTGAGTTTTTAGATATTTGGGCTTTTTAATTAATTTTGGTACTAATTACTAGTAATTAAAAATAAAATATTTTTCTTATTATTTTCATTAAAATTTATCCCAAAATATTTATTTAAAAAAATATTTTAAAAATACTTATAAAATTATTTTATACTTAAAAATAGCCTTTTTGCATGAAAATTAATTTTATGCAAAATAAATTTTTTACGCTAATGCACTTCATATAAATCATTTATTCCATAATAATATTTAATATTTGGCATATTAAAATCAATTTAACATGCCACATACTCATAAATCATGTAGCACATAGATTCCCATAAAAGCACACACTTAATCTTAATAGTTCTAAATTAAGCAAATTATCATGGAAATTCTTAGGGTGGGTGTGGGTTGTTACAATAGCCCTTTTTGAACTCCTACTACTCCTCAAGTTCTAACATAATATTTAATTTAATACTTAGTATTTGTTTAACATCATGCTATCCTATCCCATAACTACCTCATGCATTTGGAGTTGCATTTAGAAGTGCACTCATCACTTGTATATGACATGTTGATTTTTAAAGTCTTGCACACTTAGCCTTTATAGGCCCATATGAAAACACATTATAACTTATACTAGGACTTTTCTAAAGCCAAACATAACATATCATGATCTTAATATCAATTCAATTTAACATCCAACTTAGTACACTTAACACTTTCCATATATATTAACTTAACAAGCATCCTTTTAAGTCTCATGCTTATCTCTTATGACCAATTCATACAATCAATCTCATCATCAATTTAAGATCATTAACTCATTATTAACTCATCATAAAACTTTTTTCCTATATCACTTAATCACATAAACATGTTAATCACTTCATAGAAAGAGGGTTAGGAAACCCTAGGCATACCTTATTGCCTCTAAATTTGTCTAGAGTTATTCTCTTAATCAACATGCAATCAAATTATTTGTCATTTATGTATAAATATCAACAATCATTAAAATATATCACATAAAAATTATAAACATTGGGATTGAATTCTTAATATAAGTCAAATTATGCAATCAAAGAAGATCATGAACTTTTTTACTTTTCACACTTTTAGTTCAATACAGTAATATATAAATATATGATTTAAACTAATATTTTTCGTGTAAATATGGAAAAAATCATTTTAAAATATTTATATAAATGAA
This sequence comes from Reutealis trisperma, assembly GCA_947687605.1. Taxonomy (NCBI): domain Eukaryota; kingdom Viridiplantae; phylum Streptophyta; class Magnoliopsida; order Malpighiales; family Euphorbiaceae; genus Reutealis; species Reutealis trisperma. Next base: position 148,120 of record CANTUT010000876.1, read on the forward strand.
TCAGCACCTATATAAATATATATTTATAAAAATTTTTCAACTTTAGATTCTAAAATGAATATCATGAATCTTTGTGCAACGTTATTCATGTACGTGTGATGTCAGCCAAAGAAAATTCGATAATATACTGTCTGTAGCAGCCATCCATCTTCATCATCAACTTGATAATTTTACCCTTTTTTCATCTACAAGTAGTCAGATTTTGCAAGTTGTGTTCCTACCATATTGTACTGTTCTGTCGTTCTCAAGTGTGACAATGTTGGTCCATATGTACAGTATTTCCGCGAGCCAAAGCCATCCCTCATTTGGAGCCGCATAGATAGATAGGGTCAGAGGTGCTGGGCGCAAAATGGCAATGTGTCACATTATTATTCTTTAATCACAATAATTTGATGTGTGATATATACAATAGTGGAGCCAGAAATTTTAATTATTTCGAGCTAGACTATAAATTTTATTTATTTTCCTGCAAAATAATTTATATAATTTGATTAAATTTTATTAAAAATTAATAGAATTTACAAATAAATTTTAAATTTAACAAGTGAATGTAATATAAGTCAATAAAATTAATGAATTCAAAGTATAAGCTAATTAAATTTCATTTTCAATTATTTAAATATTGTATAATTTTTTCTTTTTCTTTTTCAATTATTCTAAATACTGTAAATTATTTTTCTTTTTAATTTTCTATGCACCGTAATTACATATAAAATATTATTTACATAAAAAATGTACTTTCATAATCACAATTCAAAAAGACTAATTTTACATATAAATAAAATTTTCATACATTAGTATTAAGAAGGAGCTAAGTATACGATATTTAAAATTTTCATGGATTAGCACAATTAAAATTTATAAATTTTTAACTCTATTTTGAGCCAAATTTATATAAAAAAATTATAATAAAAAATATAAAACCTGTAAATTAACCATATGCATTGTTTTACTAAATTATTTTAGCTGTTTTTTCAATAAATATAAATAATTTAAAGAAATTTACAGTTCAAAAAATATAAAAAAAAAAATACTAATCAGCAGTGATTCTTTAATTTTTTTCAAAAATACCCTCAAACTAAAATAAATTGTAAAATCAAAGACCAAATCAAATAATTTTTTTTCTTTTTTTTTCCTAAATTACCCCGGGCTATGGCCCACCCCAACCCCTATTTACTTCCGCCATTGGCGACATAATGAATTAAAGTTCACATTAGAATACCCGACATCAATAAATTCACCAAATAATTTTTGGCAAGTGTTGTCCAATTTTATGGGCTCCATATTAATTGATATGACATTTATTTATTATTTGATTAAAAAAATCTTTAAAAAATCTCTATTTCCTTTAAAAAAAAAATTCCAAGTGAGAGAAATTTATTAATTATATGAAAATGTGATATATCAACACTACTTTATGCAATTTCATTTTCAATATTATACACATCTTCAAATATTTTTTAAATTGCTAACATCCAGTATAAAAAGATAAATTATTATTTTGCTTATAAAATTTGACATAAATTATTATTTCGTTTATAAATTATGATTTTTTTAAAAAATGTCAAGTGAGATAAATTTATTAATTGTATGAAAATGTGATATACCAACTCTATTTTATGCAATTTCATTTTAAATATTATATGCATAGTCAAATATTTTTTTAATTGCTCACCTCCAATAAAAAAGATAAATTATTATTTTATCCATAAAGTTTGATCTAATTGGCGAAATAATCTCTTATTTTTAACGTTCTAATTTAATAATCTCTCAATTTTAATTCTGTTCCGTCACTCATAGCCAGCTTCAAGGTAAAGCTACATAAGCAACTGTCTAGGACCTCCTTAATAATAGAGGGTCTCATTTTTTTTAAAAGTTTGTTAATATAAAGTTAATTTTTTCATACTTTTGACTATAATATGTGGATTTTTAACCATAATATATAAATTTAAAAAATAATTATCCATAATATACGCTAATACATGCTCTTTAATTTCAGTCATTAGATCACAATAAATCTAACGGTCAGAATTAATTTATGTGATTTTAATTTAAAAAAAACCCTTACCATCTACTTTTTTTTTATAAACTTTTGAGTTTTCACTTGCTTCGTTACTCGTCTCTCGTCTCTTTCTTTCTTTGTTTCCCAAGTTAACAATTTTTGGTTTATATATATATATATATATATATATATATATATATATATATATATATATATATATATATATATATATATATTCATTCAATTCTTGGACTACATATTTTAAGCAACAATTTTTTTTTATTGTGGTACCAAAATCAAGTGGTCCCTTTAACAAAATATTTGCTTGTTATACTAAATTTGCTATCTTTGTTAAGAAAGAAAAAGAAAAGTGAAAAAGGTAATTTTTTTTTAAATATTATAATTATTCCAAATTTAGTTATTATTTTTTTTATAAATAATTGTAATTGTTAATTGATAATTTTTTTTTAAATATTCAACAACACCGGCTAGATTGGCTACCAAACATCAAGAAATCCATCAAAAAATATTTAGGGAGAAAAAAAATAGATTAAATATTTAGGGAGAAAAAAATATATTAGTTTTCTTCTTTATTTATGTTATTTTTATCAAAATAAGTTTTGGAACTTATATTCATCAAAAATTGTATTTTAAAAAGAGCTCTTTCTAAACCTTACTCTTGAATTTAATTATAAGTTGTTATTATGTCTATTATTATTGATTGTTAATTATTTCTTCCTTTTTAATTATGAGTAGCTAAGTTTATTTTTTAGAATTTAGATGTAATTTTTTGATTTGCATATAATTATTTATATTTAATTGATTGGGTTTGATTATTGGAATTAGTTTTTTATCTTAAAATTTAATGCTTATAATTAACTGGCTATTAATTGCATGATTTAAAATATTATGTGAAATAGCGATAGTGGAAATACAATATTAATTCATTAAGATAATTGACTTAGGGAATGTATTACTTAAAGATAAGAATATTTCATTGTGATTGTTAAAAAGATTTCCATAAAATTTAATGGATTTATGGTAATTGTTTATGATAATGAGAGTAGACATAAAGTTAATATGAAAACACGTATTGTATCTTGAGAGAAAACATCACATAATTCATGAAAATCTAATTATTAATTCTGACAAAAATAATCCAATATAAAAAATATAAAAAAATCATAGGTAATCAATTGATAAATTCTAAATTCTAACCCTTTAATCATATTAATCATTATCATTTAATTACTTGGATTTCAATTTAGTTTAAAATATAAGTTCTTATAATTGATTTTCTAAATAATAGAGCAATTATAATTTTGGTATTTGTCAAAACTATCCTCGTGGGATTGACACTCTTTTTTATTACTATATTATTTATTCTCGACATGTACACTTGTAGAAATTACGCAGCACCTATCAATTGCTATAGCTTGGCACATTCATAGAAAGCTTAATTTTTAATAAAATTTACCTAAGATGATCAAAATAATATAATATAACTTAATTTAGAGGAGAATCACTTAATCTTAATTTTTTTTATATATGATTTTATAGGATAATCACTATTGCGAACGTTCTAATTAAGATAACTTATTGGCTTGGGTAAATTGCATCTCAATATTATATTTTTTTTCTATTTTATCATTATTAATAATATTGACTCTTATTCTTGTAAAATATAAATTAGAGTTAATCTATTAAATTTTAATGATAATTTATTTTTATTTTATTATATTAAATTTTAAATTTATTGAATTAACTAGATTTTAGATTTATTAAAAAAATATTCTTATAAAAGAATGAAAAATTAGGAGACTCATTTTTTAAAATTGTTCAAAATACTGGAGCCGGCCCTGCCATCAATTAAATGGTTTTTCCATCGTTTTTTATTATTAAATCTTATATAAAATTTAAAACGCCTTCATTTGCCACTAAACTTTCCGTCTTCTCAACCTCTTTTTTCCAAAAAAAAACTCCTCAGAGTTAATGAAAAGTAGAATTTGAGAAAAAAATAAAAATTTCACAATCATCGATTAAATTTCACAAGCATATAAAGCAAATAAGAAAATGGATGTGTATCTTATAATCATTCATTAAATGAAGAAAAACCCAATTTAGAAACATGCCCAGAAATTACTCTTCATAGAAAATTATAAGTAATGTTTTATTAGTGAGGAAAAAAAATTCAAATCTTTAAGCTACCAATCCAGCCCATGAATGCCATTTTGACAGTAATACCAAATCACAGAACAGAATAAAAAATTAAACCCAAATGAAAACTTCAAAAAGAAAAAAAAATTGAAAAATAACTCACAAATCATATAAATTGAGAAATTAATGCTTATTTAAAAAGAAAAAAAGAAAAACTAGACCAAAATATAGCGTATTGGTAAATATATAGACTCAAATTTGATATCTTCTCTTATGTTAAAAAAAGAAAGAAAAATGGAACCTTTCCACCAAGATAGATCTTTCCCACAAGCAATGTTCATCGTGGCTTGATTTTTGCTTTTTTCTATTTTTTGATTTTTAGAGTTATTGTAGAAAAAATATGAGAGGATATTTTAGATATTAACTAATCGTATACCCACGTGATGGGATTAATACTTAATTATTTTGTTTATTAATACTTAATTATTATGATTATAAAAATATTTCTCTTTTACAATAGGACAGCAAACATAATTATTAATTAAATTATAGTTTATAAATTAAAATTGTAGTTTTATAGTCCATAATTTTGAATGTTTTAATCAAGTTGGAATTTTTTTTTTTTTAAATATTGGTGTTTTTTTTTTTCTATACTTTGTTATGAAATAATAGATAATCATAAAATGAGCTTATAATTTCTAGCATTTTTGATGTATTAGTTGGTTAGATATTGAAGAGCTATTTAAATAAGTTTTATAGTCCAAATGTATAATATGGATAGGGAGTTGGGTTTTAGAAAAACATAAAATTATATATCTATGTGTTAAAAATAAATACACATGTCAAAATTTTTTTACATCTTAGGATATATATATATATATATATATATATATTTTATGTTTTATTATTTATTTATTTTTTGATGAAATTCATTAAAAACTTAGATGAAAGAACCACTTAATTGAAGGAAACAAAACTAGACTATTCAATTAATTTTACCAAAAAAAAAAAGTCATTTCATTAATTAAATTAAATTTTGAATAAGAAATAGCTATTTGAGAAAAAAATAGTCTAATTCCAATTCCTTAATACATATCTAATTAACTCAATTAAGCAAACAAGACAAATTTGTACCTCTGCTGTTTGGATCTGGCTTAACCCTTTTTGGAGCTAGTTTGTCTACCTCAGCCGTTTTGATTACCTGCTTTGTCCAGCCTTTCCACCGCCAAACCCTAACTTATTTGTTATTTAGGTACAGTGACTGGTGGAGGAGAGAAGAAATGGTTGGCTTTGGCTCTGAAATCTCAAGATCTGTGCTTGTTGTTTCTGATCTGACTTGTAAGGAGAGATCATTGGCCCTCGACGACCGTCCCGTAAATGGTTTTTTGTCTTCTGTCGAGTAAAACCTACATTTGGTGTTTGGCAGTGCGTGCATATTGAAGCTTGTTGGTACAAAATCTTTACAGGAAGGTCTAGATGCAATACCCCTTCTAGTGGAGGTTCATTCTCACTCCCAGTCACGTACGGCAATGTGGATGGTTTGTTGATATAAGGAAAAAAGAAATAAAATATTAAATTTTCAAATAAAATAAAATTATGTTTATTGAAAATAATTCAGAAATAATTTTTTTATTAATTAAGTCTTAAAAAACCGGACAAGTGAATATTTTATAAAATAGAAACACTGAAAAAAGAGGTGAAAATGGACAAAAAGTAATTTTTATCTAATTTTATTCATGTATAAAAATACATTAAACACTAGATAAACTAAATTTATTCAATCCAGTCTAATCCTAAAGTGCAAAACAAATGCATCCTTAGTCCTTTTTCTGTTTATGTTGTTTTTTCTAGGCTTCCCTCATTTGTGTTTATTGTTGTACTAATTTGGGCTCCATGCCCCCTTTAAATGCTAGAAATTATTCTTCCTTGGGCTAAAAAAATAAAAATAAAAAATACAAATTTGTACCTCCCCAATTTATGTAATTTTAAGTTTCTTCATTTGATTTGATTCACTAAGCTACAGGAATATAGAAAGAAATACAAGTTAGAGAAATTATTTGTAGTACAACTACACATGAAGCCCTCCAACTCCCTTTTTGCACAAATTTCACAGCTCTACTTCTGTAGAAAATTTCAGTTTTCATCCCAGACAATTTTCAAACATTGATACAAACTTCCAAATAAATCCTCAACAAACTTCAAATCGTTCATGTATGTAGATCACAAGTTGCTCATATAGGATAAACGAATGCAAATTTAGGATAAGCATTAAGCAATCTTAAACCTTAAAAAAATAGATCAAAACATGTTTGGCTGCCTAATTTTTCTTTTTTTTTTCTCCTTTTAAGATTCAACATCTGCCCAACTTATTCCTCAGAAATGAATAATCATCTGCGCAACTTACCATAGATCGATTGTCACTTCTTGCAATTACCATAAAAGGGACCAAGAGGGGCTATTATACTACTTCTGAAGGCAGCTTCAACTGACGACTAAAGTAATTATTATTCTTAGCAAGCTGCACAAGTTCCTTTACCTCCTGAATCTTTGACGACTTAGCCATTCCATCTAATACGAGCTGTAATAATCCCTTGTTAACATAATATTTCCTGCCAATGATCACTTTTGATAGCTCAAAAGCAAACTCCAAATCATCTTTCTCGCAAACAAAAGGAATCAATGTTCTAAAAGTGAAGCTATCTGGCTTACAATCAGTATTCTCTATTTCGAAATACCAACGCTTAGCTTCTTCCAAGTTCTGCTCTTTAACAAACCCTTTAATCAAAGTATTGAAACTAATAGCATCAGGTTTTATACCCTTATTTTTCATTTCTTCAACCAACTCAACTGCATCTCTTGTTCTCTTCTCCAGTGCCAGTCCAAGCAACTTTGCATTGTAACTTCTTATATCAGAAACAATATTCTTATGCATCATTCGACTCCAGATCCTCTCGCCATCCACAAAACGCCCATTTGCATAAAGCCCATTTAAAAGTGTATTAAAAGTAATCAGATTAGGCTGCATACCTTTTGTCTCCATCTCATTAAGTAATGAAACCCCTGCATCCAAGGAACCCATCTCACAAAATGCCTTAATAACTGTATTGTAGGAGACCACATCTGGTTCAATCTCCAACATCTGTGGCAATGCCCTAAACAGCTCATCAACTTTATCAAAATTCTTCGAATTAACACATGCCGCCAGAAGTGCATTGAAGGACAATACTGTTCGATTGCATTTTCTCTCAGCCATTTCATCGAACACCTTGTGGGCATTATCGAACATGCTTGATTTCCCATACAACGAGATCAAACGGACATTAAAACCTTCTTTAGAAATATCTTCATACTTCTTTTGGTCCTCGAGTATTTCCTCAATCCAATTAAAGCGTTTAGCAGCGCCCAGGCGGCGAATGGTTTGTTCATAAATACCAGTTTTGGTCCGGAAGCGGTCATTTTCGGAGAATCTTTTGAACTTCTCAACGAGACGCTTCAAGTTTCGCTCTTGACAGAGGGTGTCACAGAGCGATTTTGTTGTGGCGGTGGTTTCGGCGGTACTGGTGGCAAGTAGGGCAGAAGTTGAGAAGGAGCGGCGGAGAAACCGAGCTATAGACGGCATTGTTCTGGGTTTATGGGGTTTAGGGTCTTGGCGTTAGTTGCGTAAACGGTTTTATTGATAGACCAGTTAGCCCTAGCCCCTTAGGCGGGATGGCCGGGCTTGACAAAAAAATAAATAAATAAAGGTCCGGAAAGTGGGTACAGGCCGGGCTTCCCTTGAATGTAATCCTAAATGCTTAGCTCCTAACAAAAAAATTTAAATCCCAACTTAGTTATGGCCTAAATTTTCTCATTCTTTTCATTTTTAAAATTATTTACATTCATTTTTTTTTATATATAAAATATGAATATTTCATATATTATTTTATAAGTCGAAAAATAGAATTGTCTTATTGATATAACATGATATATAATAATTAAATATGTAAAATTTATATAATATAGGGTTCAATACTTCTAAATTCATATTTAACTTAAGACTAATGGATTTTTAACCCAAATTTAGCTCCAGACTTAAATTATAAGTTCCAACATTTATTTTTGGAGCAAACTAAAAGGAAAATTATGGGGATTAAGTCTCTCTTTGTGTATACTATTGTTGTTCATGCTTGTGATATATTCAGATAAATTAATGAAAGTACACTATTTGATTAAAAAAAATGAAAAAAAAAAAAAAGCAACACGGTGTTCACCAAAATTCAATTAACTCATCATTGAAGCTATTAAGCCTATAGTTTATTAATTATTTAATTTTTAGTTTTCTTTATTTAATATTAAAAAAAAAATTATTGTTCATATCTTATATAGATTTAGATTAGTCATATATAGTTAACAAAGGGCATATAATAAATTTGAGGTAAGAAAGAACACATTTGGATTGAGAGAATGTGAAATATAAGAAATGTAAAAATATAGAGAATATGAAATGAAAGAAATATTCAAAATACAGAGAATGTGAAATATAAGAAATGTAAAAATATAGGGAACATTCAAAATATATCATTTAGAATGAAAGAAAAATCCATGAATTTATAAGAGCAATTTTGAAAAATAAGAAAAAAATTATTACTCTTAATTATATGCAAAAATAAAAGATTGTTAAAAATTCACCTATCATTTGGGATTTTAAGTATGATATTTTTTAAAGAATGTGAAATCTATAGATTGCTTAAAATTCATGGATTGTTTAATAAAAAAAGAAAGTTAAATATTGAAATTTAGTACAATTCAATGATTATGTAAATTTTATTATTCACATTCTCTCAATTCAAATATGCTCTAAAAAATCTTAATTAAAATAACCAAGAATATACAATAGATCTATATAAATATATAAATCTTCAAACATAATTTTTTTTTTTGGCATGTGTACTTATTTTTGACACATATGATTTTATTTTTACATATGTACTTATTTTTGACACATGAATGTTATACTGATGTGTAATTTTTATATTTTTTTGAAATTAATATTTTTAATTTGAATTAACTAACATGTTATTTTTCTAATTAGATAATGATTCTAACAAAAAAATAGCATCTAATAAGTTACTTTCCTAATTAAACTACAATTCTTAATTCTTAAAAAATATTAATTATATTTTTAATATTAGCTTATATAAATATAACAAATATATTAATTAATAAATTAACGAAGTTTTCTAACCTTATACGACATATTGTCAATTATATCTTTTAATTGAATTATTGTTATTATTATTATATGTATGAGTTTAATATTAGTTAATTTTTATGAATTAAAAATATTTAATCAAAATAATAACAACAGTCATGTCATACACACGTAGATGACTAATAATACTTAAATTTGCGGTTAAAAAGAGCGAAATAAAATAAAATAAAAACCAATTTAATTTTAAACTCGCACTTGTTTCTCTTCTTTGAGCGCATATAACACTCAAATTCAATTCCCAATTTCCGCATCTCATATAAAAGCTTGGTTTTGGTTTCTGTTTGGACCACATGACGCATTAACACATATTTAGCATGGCCATTGATGCCTTGTAGAATAAATTTATACTTGACTTTAACAGAATATTATCTCCCTGGTAACTCATGCATTTTGTACTTTCCAAGCAACAATACTATAACTGTTAAGGCATGGAAGCAACAATAAAACAAGACCAAACTACAGAATAACTGATAAGAAATTTTTCTTTTTCATTTGGCCACAATTCAGTAACTCATTTAGCAAAATGGATTGATTAATACAATTCTAGTGTTGGGTAAAACCATTGATTAAAACCAGCGGCCTATGCATAGGCTAATTAAACTACAAATGAACTTAGCCCAATTAACATTTGCTTCATTCAGTTAAAAAGATTTGAACAAATAAAATCTCAACAGAATTGAAAAATGGTATTTAAAAGCTATTTTTTTTTTAACACAAATAAAAATTAGAAACAGTGGAATTGTACCAACATACAAAACAACCCAAGATTCTTTCTCTTGTGTGAGAAACTGCTTTATATCCCCAGTTTTAGTATTGGCAAGAGCTCTCTGTCTCTCTGTCTCTCTCTCTCTCTCTCATTTGTTTAGACTTAGACCAATCATTTTCAAGAATGGAATTTGTAGGCTCTGCTATGATTACTCAAGAAGGTAGCAGAAGAGGAAGATTAGGCCGGAGAAGGGTTGATTATGATGATACCAAAGAGTACAAATCTAAGAATCTTTATGCTGAGAGGAGAAGAAGACAAAAGCTTAGTGATAGGCTGCTGACTTTACGCGCAATGGTTCCTATAATCACCAATGTAAATTCTTCTTAATCCTTAATATTCCAATTCATTTTCTTTAAATTCTTGATTTATTTTTATTTTTATTTTTTAAATTTGGCTTGTTAGATGAATAAGGCGACTATAATTGAAGATGCTATTACTTACATCCAAGAGCTGCAGAGCAATGTGAGTCTTCTAAGTGACCAGCTTCTTGAAATGGATGCATCATCAGAAGAGGCAATCAATAAAATGAGTGATGAAATTGACGCTGCAGATGAAATGAAGCAATGTGGAATAACGGTTTGATTGAAATAATTTCAGAATATGGCTTTTTTACTTATTGGGATTAAAAACAAGTGTTTAGAAACTGATTTATATATTGAATTTGTTTGTAGGAAGATGTTCAGGTGACCAACATTGATGGGAATAAGCTATGGATTAAGATAATTTTGGAGAAGAAAAGAGGCAGATTCAGTAAATTAATTGAAGACATGACTTATCTTGGTCTTGAACTTACTGACACTAATGTTACTACCTCTAAAGGAGCAATTCTTTTTTCATCCTGTGTTGAGGTAAAAGAGAGAAGAAGCATTTCCTGTGACATTTCCTCTGTACTTCAATTATTATAAAATCCACGAACCATTTTTCATATCAACTTTTGTACTTGTTCTGGTACCATTGGCGATTCTAGAACAAGCCAAATGTACCCTGATAAGCTTTCTTTTCTTTAATTTTGATAAGCTAAGAATGCTTTCTTGTTTCAGGGTACTTATGGTGATACACTCACAGTTCAGCATACCAAGGACCTTCTGATAGAGATCATCAAAAGAATATAGAAGACCACTTTTTTTAGGTGCTTTTGATCACACTTGATTATTCATGAATTTTAGAAGGAATAGAAGATTGATTTATATATATAATGATTGTTCTTGGATTGATACATTAATATTAATATTAATATACTTCAAGCTGCAGTTCTTTAGTCGTTATATCTCAATCACACGCTGCATATTTTCTGTGAACAAAACATGATGAATAATTTTGTTAAACTTCAAGCTAAATGGAATTAATTAATAACTCGATTACGAGCAATGATTTGTGTAACAACCGGATTAAACTTTCCCCAAACATCACCTCCCCTCATTAGATATTACATTGAAATCCAGTCCAACAAATGAACAGGCCAGCTTCACATATTGAGTCAAATTCACATGACTAAACAAGCCTACCTTTCACATATTGCATAGTTAAAAATCCACAATCCAACTATGGAACCGTGTTCCAAGCTTGAATTCAAATCATATTTTAACTAATTTATATTGCCTAACAAGACCAGATTCGATTCTCAAGTCCTCTTATACTGGATATATAACAACTAACAAGTTAGCAACATCAAGAATTCAAGACTTGCTTTCGATGTTAGTCAGGTAACAATACCACTGCAAGCCTTCAATCAAGTTCTACGGCTCGTTTTCTTCTCTTCCTCATTTTCTTGGCTAGGATTAACGCGGACGCCTGTTCCAAGTCCAACTCCATTATGAAGGTGGGATTATAACTGTTATAACTGCAAGTCCAGGCATCAGACGGATAGCAAGGAAAAATCCTGACAAGTCTGTGGCCGGTGGTGATGTGATTCTTGGTGGATTCATGATCGCTATATTCGCAGTACTTTTCTGCTACATTCGTGTCACAAGACGGAATCAGACTCGAGAAGTCCACGCCTGAGCTCCTCTTTCATCATATTTCTAATCTTTTAAGGTCGGGGAAAAGAAAATCATATAAGGAACTACCAACGTTGTATTTCTAGCATCAAAGCTAATTAGCAAGCTTGATAGATACACTCTTCAGTTGCAGTTATTTTCAATTTTCAACTAGCAAAATGTATGGCTATAGCTTTGATATGATATCAAATTTCTTGGTATTGTTAGAAATCTATAAAATGTTTGGCCAAGAAAGTGGTGAACCCTTGTACAATGACCTAAAGCTAGACCATTCTGAACACTAGGTTTCTGCAGACGACCATATGCCAAATTACTGGAGCAAAACGATGCAGTTCCATAAAGGAATAAATGCAATTAACTACACAAATTCCCTAAATTCTTGCTGATTACACAAATCAGGCCACCTAAATAATGTCCAATTAGCTTCCTCCTTTCAGTTGAAAAAAAAAGAAGACTTTTCTTTTCAAATTCAGCAAAATATATGAAGGTAATTAAACAAACACAATAACTAAAATCTATCAGTTAAAGAAATCCAAAAAGTTTAGCATTTGATTCCACAAACTTATCCCCTCAGTTTCCATTGCTTTACAAACCCCCTATATAGAATCTATGCACTTTAATCCATATTTTTCTTTTTCGAGTTCGAATTAAAGAAAGAAAAAAGAAGAAACCAAAGGAAGGGAAAATTCTATTTGAACTGAACATTGTTGCCTTTCATCTCTCAACTGCAAAACCCATCTTCCTTCCAAAATTCTCCAATAAGGTTCCTGCATTTCAAATTATTTCTCAATTAATCATATAAACACCCAATCTAACAAAAAAAAAAATTGACAACAATCTTGAATTATATTGGGTATTTTACTAATCATGACTGAGAACAGAAAAATGAAAAAAGAAAAATTTTTCGTTCTTGATTTTCCCAGTAACCAAACAGATCAAAAAAAAGAGAGAGAGAACAGAGAAGTAAATAAAGAAACTCGATTTTTACTTAATTAACAAAAAAAATGAAAACCCATTAAATCTTATCAAAAACAAAGTCAATCCAAACAAAACTAATTATAAATCAAGACCCACTAGAGAGAGAGAAGAAGTGTACCTTGAGGCTTGCAAACAGGGGGATCTTCAAACAAAGAACGAGAAAGTTGCTTATGAGCAAGACCAATATCAAACAAGATCAAACCAGAAGATGGATCACTCACAATAATCCCTTTAACTGGAAACCAAAGAAAAAGCTCTTCTTGGGAAAGACCTTCAAGTCCAATAAGCCCACCATAACTGAGGTTAGCTTTAACAAAACTATCAAAATATACTCTAGTCTCATATTTGGCCATACAAGGACCATGTAGCTCCACCTCGAGCCGACCATTCTGATCAAGATTGTAGGATTTAACATTGTCCGGAAAAAGACCACCAGGGAGGCCTTGGCTTTGCAGGAGACTTTGTATGGAGGAGGAGGAGGAGGAGGAGGAGGAAAGAGGGAGGAGATGGAGAAGATAGAGATAGAGAAAGAGGAGAAGGAAGAAAGATTTAGGTGTCAGAGACATTGTTCAGGTTAAAGCTAAGAGAGAAGGGATCTGATTCTCTCAAGAACACAAGACATAGAATGGTATAAATGTTTGTTTGGAGGGGTTTTATGTGGGGTTTTAAGGTACTTATCATATGAATCATTTTTTAAAATAAAATAAAATAAAATTTGTTTACTTTGTCTTGGGGACTGAGTTTTGATGATGAAAAGAGTGGGGCCCCTAACCAGACAGCCCAAATTGTTTGCTGGCAAACATTTTACTTTATTTACCAAAGTACCCTTCTACACCCTTTGCTTAAGACATTATTTCAAATTCTTTTATTTAAATGATGAATTTATGGCTATTATAAGAAAAAAAAACAATAATGTGATTTTATTCAAGTATATCACGATTCATGCGTGAAATACTATCATTTTGTTAAATATTGAATTAAAAGCCAATTAGATATAGTATGGTTGATTTTTTCATCTTTTTTAAAGAAGTGAAAAGTGAAAAGTTTTAAATTTCAATCTCTCGAATTAGTAAGAGAAAAAAAATTGAATTAAAATAAATGTTTATATAAACTTATTACTATATTAATTAGATTGTGAATTATATTTAATTTTCTGATATGATTTTGTTTAAATATATTACTATTCATGGTAAATGTATTACTTATAATTTTATTAATATTAAATTAAATATATTTATTTAAAATTTATTTTTTAAATTTGCTATCTTTTAATTTTAAAGACAATTTTAATATTATTAAATTAAAAACTATTTATTAAATAAAATTTGTTTGATATATGATCTAATCTATTTAGAAAATATTACACTAAATTATTAAAAATATATTATTCTGAAAAAGAAAATGAATAAGAACATATTTAAAGAATATTCAATGGTAAAATCAGGAATGGTCCATTGAGATCTATTTTAAAAATATATTAAAATATTATACTAATTGCACCTCCTAATGTTAAAAATGAAATACACAAACATTGTGTTATGAAATTAAATACTTCCAAACAATAAGCTATGAAATCAATTTTTTTTTTTTTTTTATATATATCTATTAGAGGTCTAAATGGAGTGAAATAATATAATGGATTACACAATCTCACCTCTTAACTTTGACACGAAAATATATTTGTATATAACTACTAATTCAATTGAAATATTTCTGTTCACAAAGTAATAAAATATTTTTTATATATCAAATATAAATAATAATTACAAAAATATAACGTAGTTTTCATCTTTACATTTAATTTCGAATTACAATAATAATAACAAAACTAAAATTTAATCATTTAAGTATTTATGATTCATTAATATTAAATATTTTAAATTGTATTTGTCATTTTGGGACGCATTGAAAATTATCAATGATTTTTGCAATTTTAATTTTTGATCAACATCAAAATTGAACAAATTCTAATTGAAATCATAAAATGCAATTTCTGTTATACAAAAGCAAAAAAAAATTAAGGATAAAATTTATTTAGTAGTAAATATTTTGTATTGAGGATAATGGTATTTCATTGTAATAAGATTTTTATTATTTTGAGAGTGACTTTAATCCACATATATCGAACAATTATATAAATTTTTAATTAAATTATTATTTTTTAATACATATTATATATGGACTAGGGTCTTTTTTATTAAGCCTCAATGCTAATAAAAACTAAATATATTTTTTGTTTAATTGTTAATTAATGAATTAAACTTATAAATATTTCAAGAAAAAGAATTTAAGTTATAAATAGATTTTTTAATGAGCAAACGAGAAGAATGATATTTTTTATTAATAGGTTTAGAATTTAAACATTCATCGTCATCATCATTCTAACAAGTACATGATAAATTACACATCTTAGATGCTTCCATTTAGGCTTATCAAAATTTATTTAGTTAGAATCTATGTGATCTAATAAAATTCAAATTTTCAATTGAGAAATATTTGGGGGATAAAAATTCGAAATTGGTAAAATCTTTTAACAATGAGGGTTTTTCCAAAGTCTTGTAAGGAAAGAACAAAGATGGTAAGATTACACGTAATCATGAATGTATCCGCCGATCCATTTGTAAGGATAAATATGGTAAATTGGTAATTTAGTAATAATCCAAATTTTGGTTTAGTAACCCCAAAAGAGTGTTGTCTGTAAAAGAAAGAATCCAATATCTTATTCTTATTAGGATACCAAACACTTGTCAGACGCTCAGCAATCATAAATCATAAGCATAACAACAATTTGCTGTCTACACCATCACCCTGGTGATAATTACAACGATTTATTATTATTATTATTATTTTATTGTATTTCTTTTTTTTTTTTTTTTTTATAACTATTTTCAAGTTCAAATGGCTAATGGTAATTTGGCGTTTTGTTTATTAAGAATATTTAAATATTAAAATACATTCACCATGCAAGACAAAATTTCCGCGTTTATTGACCTTTTTGCACCGTTTTATGACATGTTTTTAACAAATTATTTGAAACGAAAAAAAAAAAAAAAGTTTATCTGTTTATTAATTCCACCTGATTCTAAAAATATTAAATTTTAAAAATTCGATCAACCGTAATTTTATTCACTAATTATAATATTTAACAATCTAAAGAGAACCACCGTCATAATTCATATTTAAAGATTTAATCTATAAAATATAAACTCTAACATTTAAAGTTTTACTTATATGTAGATTTTTGAGCATTAATTTTATTATATTATTAATAATTGTACGTTTTTGTGAATAAATATATTTTATATCTAATATGTGTGTATATATATTTAAAAAATAATATTTTTACTATTTAATAATTGCTTTAATATAATATCCAATTTTGTAATATGATTTTATAATATAATACAATATAATATAATATCTCTAATAAAAAAATTGAGTCAATTTTAATATACTTATTAAATTAAATATTGCAAGAATATACAATGAATATTTCCCTTGCTAATCTTGTCCAACCTTGTATATACGTTCATTAAATTTATTATAACCAAGATCTTATTTATCTTGGAAGTTTGGATTAATTTCATCCATGTTTCTCTAATTTTTTATCAAGGCATTTTATCGTCTTCTAATTCACAAATTTTCTTAAAAATTCTTCACTTATCACTAATAGCCACTTAAATAACTTCTAGGCTACTGTCCATCAAGAGCACTAATGGCAAGCTGACATGAAACACCGCAGCATATTTTGAAATTTTAATGCCACATTAGCTAACTGGTACCTCACTCTTCTCTCTCATCATGTGAAGCAGCACCATTACTACTTCTCTCTCTCTCTCTCTCATAAAACCTAATATGATATCATTTCTTTAGATTCATTAGATAAAATAAACCAGATAATAGAAAAGTTCATACTTTGACCTTTTCCTTAACTCTTTATCTCTCAAATTTCCTTGGAACCCTGCAAACAAAGATGGAATCTTAAGATCCTAAAATTATTGCTGAGTTTACTAATTCCTTAGGAACACTGGTTTGCGAGTGTGGAGAAGAATCTCCTTTAAGAACCTCATGGACTAAAGTGAATCCTGGAAGGTAGTGTTATGGATGTCCTTAATTATGGGAAGAGTAAAATCTATAATTAATTTTGCTATTTGTTGATTTATATATTGGCTCCATTTTATATGGTTAATTTGGCTGTTAATGTGTCTTTTGCAGACTCTATGTGGAAGATGCAAATTTTTTGCATGAGTAGATTCTAACATCCTTGAATGTATGAAAAACATGATAAATGCTTTATTAAGGAAAACTGAGATATTGGAGAAGAAGAACAGAGAAGTGGTGAAGATATAGCACATTATGAAAGTTGGGAAGTTATTTGTATGGAGTGTTGCCTTAATATCTATGGGTATCCCCACAATTTTCTCTTGGTTGGCATTGAGCAAGGAATGAGATAATTCTGCTGATGGATGACTTTTCTTTGGTTTAAATGTAATGTATGTTTAGGGTTGAACAATTTAAGTCTAATGGCTTTAATGCCTTATGGTTTCATTATTACTTACATCATGTGTTATGGTTAAGTTTTTATGAAAATGAAGTGACTATGACATTATAAAATTTAAGATTTGGCTCAATAATACCAGATCTTTTACTTTTATTGTCTAGTTGATATTCAATTTTTTTAGGAAAATAAAAGGACTACTAATAAGAATCATTGCCTTTGAATTACAACTTATAAGACTCAATAGGAAGAAGATGATGAAGAAATAGCTAATTGTAATACCCAAGTATTTTATAACTCATTCTAGTTACTAATGATGCTAAAAAACTAGATCTTTCAATATTAGCATAGTTTAGAAATGAAAGGGAATCGGTTAGGAATCTTGTGATACTGCTTGAACATGATCTTATTATGACTAATTATACTTTAATAAATTAAATAGAGTTCATATGGTAGCCAATGAGGTATGTAAAGAATTTAGAGGACACAAATTTGAAAGAAAGTTAAAAAGGAAAGTTTCTAAGTTTATCATGGGATTTGTTAATGGGCTATGAGCTTGTTGATGGGCTATGGGCTTGTTTTCTGGCCTTCGGTCATCAAAAGCCCAAACCCAACAATAGTGGGCTGACCCATGGGCCAATAATTGGTGTAACCTCAAGTTCAAATGTTAGAATAATTTGCCCAATTAGAGTAGTTAGCCAACACCAAAGAAAATATGTTGTAGAGAAAAAGTTAAAAAATTTGACCAACTAGCCACAAAATCTGACCAAAGTCAAAATCCTAAATCAAGTTAAACTCTCACCTTCTCTACATATGAGTCTAAGTTCACTTTGAGCACTCTAACACCACATGATGATCATCACCATTATAGAGAGAATCCTAGCCATCCAACTTGATCAAACCTTAGCCATTCATTAAGATTAAATCCTAACCATTGGACTTAACTTGATCAAATCCTCACTATTCAATCCAATATATTGTCACAACCTACCTTTCAAGCCTTGACGGTCCTAGAGTTCAGGAAAACGTAAGTTCATCTAAACCCGTAGAATCTATTTCACTCATAATCTATTATCATTCATCACATTAAATCATATCCCAAGATCATAACCTTATACCCATTATTTGCTTGTCACATCCTCATTAACTTATAACATCATTATAAACACAATTTGTATAAAACTTCATTTCATATCAATAGCTAAATGTACATTACTTCGTAAATTATTACAATAGCAATTACAATATCATTCATATTACATATGCATCCTATTACACATTAGTACTAACTTCTCAATAACCATTCATGTTACATATAGACCTTAAAACTTTCAATAACCATGGAGCTCTAACGATGTTCTTTATAATCAAGAGTTATAATGCCAAGACTTAGCAGAGTAATGTTCAAACGAGGATGGACTTGGAATTTTTACCTTGCTAACTCATTGACTTTACCTAAAAAATTTAAACTACTACAATATGAGACAATGCTCAGTGAGTATAAAATAATACAATACATAAGGTGAGTACAATGATTAGTTTCAGGAAGGGTTTTTTATGGCAATAAAATGTTCTCAATCAATATCATCATTATGGTTCAATTTCTTATTTAAAATGGGGACAATATCTTTAGTAGAAATATCATAGTCTTAGGAGCAAGATGTTTCCCACACATATTAATTCAAGTGTGGCAGCCTAAGCCTTACTTACTCACACATATCACATTACGTAAAACTGATCGGGTCTTACGGTTAGGCGTTCCCCCCTAACAAAAGTTAGGTACTCTCGCCCTACCCGCAGGCATATACCAAGTGCACAAGGTCTAATCTATTTTTCTACATCAGAAAGGAGATTTTTGCTAATTAATAGGTATTCAATAGGAGTGTTCAAATAAAGTTCATGTGAAGGAATTCAATGAACACAGTACTAATTCAATAATCAATGATCATCAAGAAGCATCATGTCAATGGTTTAATATTCAATGAGCAATTTAAGCTTATCAAGGAATCATGAAGTATCATATCAAAGGGTTCAATGTTCAATAAGCAATTCATATTCATCAAGGCATTGGAACAATTCAACCGTTATGGTTTGGAATAATCAAGGTTCAAGTATATGATACAAGGCATATTATATTATTAAGTACTCACCTTGAACTCTTTTGCTCCTATTTACATTGGACTCTGATACAAGTAATGCTCCTTGCACTCTTGGACACTATCCTCGTTCTTGTCATTAGACTGTACACCTTGCATTTCAATCACATATCAATCACTTCCTCATTATCACATTACTTAATTTAACTTAACTTACTAACACTTCTACCTTATTCACAACTTATCACTTTTAAGTCAAGATATACTACATATATACTTGTTACTACATTTAATATTTTCCTCTCAAAGCTATTCATTTTAGGAAGGACAATTCCTTTCCTCTCAATTATACACTTTAACTTTCATAGTAGTCACTAATGCTAATTAAGCAAAATTTTCCAATATTCAAGGAAACTAATTCTATTTCCATCATCAATTCTATAATTGAATCTAGTTCATTAATGTTACGGAAAGTCATTTCTATCAATTGAATTTTAATATTCACATTGTACACATCATATAACACCATTCTCAAGTTTGATTTTCTCTTTAATTTACTAAGTCCAAATTCAATTCCCAAAATCCTCAATTTTGTATAAACCCTATAATTTGGGGAAACTATCAATTCTTCATTAAATCTCTAAATTACTTATAAATTCCTCAATTTAACATAACATAAAACTCATTCAACCTTTCAATCATCAATATCTAATATTAGAACATTAAATCTCTTTTTAATCATATTTATGCCTCTAAGGCTTTCCAATTTAAAATCATGTTCTTAAATCATTCTAACACTTCTAATTTACTCCTCTTTATCTAACATAACCATAGGTGTACTTAATTTGAAATTTAGGTCTTTTCCTTAATCATTTTCTACCATGACCAATTTCTATATATATAGTATACAAGAGGTATCTAACTAACCAAAACAATAAAATTTAAGCTCAAGGTATAAAAAGAGTGGATAATTAGAGATCCTCACCTTGATTAGCTTTACTTTGCCAAAGTTCTTATTGTAAATAGGTAGAGAGAGAGAGAGAGAGAGAGAGTTGTAGAGAAAGATGGGGGATCTTGGTGTAGAAAAAGAAGTAAATTATGATTTTCCAACATAAGTTTTGCATATACATATTGGATTGAATGATGAGGATTAATCAAGTTAAATCCAATGGCTAACATTTGTTCTTGATGAATAGCTATGATTACATCAAGATGGGTGGCTATGATTTATCAATATGGATGGCTATGATTGCCTTTACAATGGTGATGATTATCATTAGGTGATGAGGCGTCCAATGGAAGAATCTAGATTCATATGTGGAGAAGTAAGAATTCAACTTGATTTAGAACTTTAATTTAGTCAACTTTGGTGGTAAGTTAATCACATGCTTATAATTCATTCTCTACAACATCTTTTGTATTCATTTTGGCCAATCACCTTTGCTTATAACTCCACATATTCTATAGCTCTTTAGCTTACTGGTCGACTTTCCATAGGTGAAATCTCAATCGTGTCTCTACTCGTGTGAAGCTACTAGATACATTTCTATTCTGCCCTTATCACACGGCTAAACTCCCAGCCGTGTGGCCACCTGTGGCCGAGCCTCTTCTCCTCTATAAATGATACAACTTGCCTTTGAACATCACACATCCTAAACACCATTCATACTATAATATACAAGGACAATAATTGTCTCACACATGTGACATAATGCTTAAATTTAGGCAAACACTTTAATTAGCAGCACAACAATACTAACCGATTTTCTATCACTATTTCTTTAGCACTGTTCAAGTATGCAAATTCTGTAAACCCATTGGGTCAAACTAAGTTCGACTTTCATTATACTATCGTAATTCTGTTTGATATCAAATTTTCATGTCATTATCATCATTTTCCAACATCATAGAAAATGTCAACACCCAATTACTAGCACTTTAAATTCATATCTTAATTAATTTACTAGCATAGCTATATTAAATCCAACTCGATTTAACTTTCACTTATCATAAGGTACTTATCAAAATTGATTACATCCCTCACTCATTATCACATCATTCATTTAGAATTCACTTCTTTTGATTCTCCTATAGTTCTTAAGGCCCTAAATAGCATAGTATATAGACGCCGTAATGTCATCACACTGTTAAGAAATCTCGGGTATTACATATATACATAAGCAAAATTATGTTGAAAAATAACATTTAGCCTATCTCTACGCTAAAGTCTCACAAAAAAAAAAAAAAATTCTCTCTACACTAATTGCAACAAAAACTTTAGTAAATCAAAGCTAACTAGGGTAAGAAACTATGTTCACCTTCTCTTTTCTACGTTCTAAGGTTAATTTTAGCATTTTAGTTGTATAAGATCCCTTCTATACCATAAGAAAATTCGGTCAACCTAGGATAATCATACATAAGATGTGGTTTTGAATGATCTTAGATGAAAAAAAAAAATGATTTAGAAGTGTTAAAGTGAATTTTGGAAACTTGATTCAAAACTTGGAAATCTTAGAGGTATAAACATAGCTAAAAGAGAAACGTAGTGTTTTAACACTAGATTATGATAATTAAGTGATCATATATGTTATATGTTATGTAAATTTCGTATTTCTACAATTAATTTGAAGATTTGATGAGAAAATATAAGTTTTCCCCAAATTTGATATAAGTGAGATAAGTTAGAATTCATATGAATAAGAGTAAATTAACTCAAATTAATTGGTGGAAATTGATTGCTTAAGTGTTAATTTGATGAATCTATAGTTAATTTGAGGTTTGAAAGTGAAATTGATAGTTTTCCCTAAATTCTAGGGTTTATGGAACCATTTGGGAATTTTGAGATTTAGGCTTGGAATTATGATAGAGAAGTTCGCTCCATCGGTCAAAAGACGGCAAAGACAAAAGCAAAGGAAAAAAGAAAGGGGAAGTCAAGGGTGAATGATAAATATGCAAATGAATGCAACAAATATGGGCTAAATTAAAATAATGGAGGAAAAAAAGTTAGATGAGGTGCGAGATACTAGGCAATCTTTTAAATTGACTTTAGATTATCAAATATTGACCATGGATACTAGTCACATGAACACAAAGCAAGTTGAAAATCATCATATGATATGCTTTGTTATCAAATCTAAATATAAAATTTCTTAGTTGTTATTATGTAATTTTAATTTTAGTTTAATGTAATTTTAAATTTAATTTATTGTAATTTTAATTTCAATTAAACATAACTTTAGTTTTATTTTAATGTAATTTTATTTTTAATTTAGTGTATTTTAATTTAAAGTAATCTTAATTGTAATTTATTTAATTTAATATAATTTAAATAATTTAAATTTTTTATTATTTTATACTAACCGTTGGAAAAGTTCTATATATTTATTAGTGATTTTTCCATACTTTTTCATCCACTACTTTCATACATTTTGAACACTATAACTTACACACAAGAAAAAGATACTAACTATATGAAAAATATTGAAAGGATTTTAATTGATGAAATGGTGGATTATATTGATGAGAAAATATTTATGTTTTTGGCATAATTGAAAATACGAAAGCAAGATGAGACATCAAATAGCCATAGCAATAATCAAATACATTTGAATCGAGATTATGAAGCAGGACATGGTCGACTTTTCAATAACAATTTTGCTAATGAACTGGTTTATCCTGCTAATATATTTCATTGAAGGTTTTAAATGAGAAAGGAGTTATTCCTGCATATTGTAGAAGCCTTCAAAATCATTCAGAATATTTCCAATTAAGGGTCGATGCAACTAGTAAAAAGGGACTTTCTCCCTTTCAAAAATGCATTGCAGGTATCCGACAATTAGCAGATGGAGTGCTAATTGACCAATATGATGAGTACATAAGGATCATTGAATGCATTGCAATTGAGTGTTTATTTGAATTATGCCAATATGTGATTGAGATTTTTGCACCCAAATATTTGAGAAGACTCAATAGTGAAGACATTGAACGCTTACTTCAATTGCATTCCGAGTGCTATGGTTTTCTTGGCATGCTTGGTAGCATTGACTATATCCACTGGTAGTGGAAAAATTGTCCTGTTTCATGGAAAGGTCAATTTACTCAAGGTAATTATAGGGTCCCAACAATCATGCTAGAAGTAATTGCTTTGGTGGATTTGTGGATATAACATGCATTTTTTGGCATCGCATAGTCAAACAATGACATCAATGTGCTCAACTAGTCCCCATTGTTTTAATGATGTATTACAAGGATACGCTCCTTATATTCGGAAGATCTAAAGAGGATCAAGTTTAAATGAATGCAAGAGGCTGTAGGAAAGGACGTCGAGCGAGCGTTCAGTGTGCTCCAATCTTGATAGGTAATTGTATGTGGCCTTGCTCAATTTTCGCACATGAAAAAATTAAAAGATATAATGTACACATATATCATATTGCATAATATGATTGTTGAGAACGAAGGAGATGCAATAACAAATTGGGATGATGATGCATGATGAGAGCCTCTGGTCTCTGTGAGTTAAGAATCCATACAGAATTTTTAACAATACCTCTACAGGAACATGGTATTATGTGATTGGAAAGTACATTGTCGTCTTCAATCATATTTGATCGAGCATATTTGGAAGCATTTAGAAAATAATGTAAATAAAAATTAGTGTATTTCATTTTAGTACTTCATATTTCGCATTGTTTTTTAATGTCATTTTTAAGTATGAATAATTTCTCGTTTAGTATTTAAATAAATGAAAACATTTTATTTTTTGAATATTTTAAAATATATTATTTTTCAAAAACTAAAAAAATATATTTTCAATAAACATAAAATTTTTGGCAAAATTCACTAATTATTTTCTTATAATAATTAAATGATTTTGCAAATGAAAATATTTATTATGAAATATATCTTGTAAATGATTTAAATAATGTGTGATTTGATTGTGAGTTTTATATTATTTATTTTTTAAATTTAACTATTAATGGAGATAGTCTGATAGAGAAAATTTTAATAAATTGATGATGCGAAATGAGCATTAAACACTAGAAGAGTTTATTATTACTATTATTATTATTATTATGTTACATCAAATATAATAAATGTATACAATATATAGTTATTACTCAGAAAATAATTATGGAGTTTATAAAATATGTTAAATTTTAATTAGTTTGGTTTATTATTGTTACAGTGAATAAAATAATCCCATAAAATTAATTCACATTCAGATAAGCTAATAGGAAAGAAAAACAAAGGAAATCGGTTAAAATATTTTAGTAAAGTTGATGAAGAAAAAAAGTATTTTTTTAAATAATTTGTTGTAGTACATAATGTAATATTATTTTAATTATTATGATTTTTGAAAAATATATATGTTTTTTTATAAATAACACATTAAATTAATACTAATATTAATATTAACATAATATATCAAATGATTTTAATAAATTCATTAAAAAATTGATAGAAACAGCAATATTGATTATTCATGATAATAATTCCTTAGTTGGCATATGAATGTACAAAATGGTTTACATAATTATAGCATAAGCAACCACTTTCCTTTCCTTTAATACTTTTTCTACCTCTCTAATGATAATCTGGTACATGCATTGATTGGAATGTCTTCTGCCTTTTTTGACCTGACCCTACCCTTGCCCTTGCCTTCCCTACCTCCTATTTTTCTCTTGTGCATTCTCAAGTAACTTGCTCCATAAATTGGCTTGTGGATTTAGCATGGATAACCCAATTTGCATACTGTCTATCAAACTTGATACCCTTCAATTTTAATTTAATTTTTTTTATTCAGACCATCATAATATTTTCGAATCAATTTATATGTCAATTAAAATTAAATATTTGGGCAAATCTAAAAACACGCTCTTATATTCTATTTTTACATTTAAAAAATTATTTCTTAGTTATTAGTTTATAAATTCAAATTCTCTTACTAACCAAGCTCGTCGAGTAGCTATTATTTTAATCTAATATGTAATTATTGAGCTATTTTCTTGAAAACAGACTACTGGATTCTGTAGAAAGTTTTATGAATGCAAGAAAAAAACAGAGGTGATGTTGGTGCATTAAGTGAGAGCACACTCAAATAATTACCTAGTAGCCATTTATTATTATTATTATTATTGTTAATAATTATAGCTTCCATTAGAACAATTCTCATGCCCAATTGATGATTCATAATCTGGAGTGTCAATACATCTCAATTCTCATTTTCTCAACAACAATCGACTCTCATAATTAGACAAATTCCCACATACACACTCTTGGAATTTGAAAATGAAATTATCAATTATCTACATCATTGCAATTATTCAAATACATATACAATTATTTTACTAATCCTGGATTAATTACCAAAAGCAATTTCAGATAATTCTGCAATTAAGTATACCATGAATCCTCAACATACTCAACTTGCTGATATTGCCTTTGAATTTGATAGCCATAGATGGCATTTCCATCATCTCTTCTTTCTCCATATGGATATGTACTCCCAAACAGATAATCAGCAGTCTCATTCCACTGATTGTTGCAATTTCGACAATCAGTAATTTGTTGTTGACAATCACCCCATTTCTTTCCATAGCGAGAAAGACAAGGCCAGTAACCAAATAGACCTTCACAAAGATCCATAGCTTCTAAGCCATACCCAGATGGAATTTGAGGAACTTCCCTTGATTCATTACCATAACCAGACCATGGATACTGTTCATCAACATACTTTTCCTTAATTTCTTCTCCTGGGTATGATTCTAAAGGCTCACTCTCACGGGGCTTCTGTTGCTGCTCTGTTTCCGCCGAGTCAGCGGCTGGTTTGCTTTCAATTTGGGGTTGTTCTGTATGTTTTTCTACCTCCTCTTTTCCAGAAGGTACTGTAATTGCCCCAGAAGAGCGAGGATAACAAATTTCATCAGAAGGAGGAAGGGGTTTGCCGTAGGTAAGAGTCAGATCATAGCCACCAGCATAAGGTGTTGGATCATATTCTTCAAATTCAGGCTCATTAAATTCCGAAACAGAGTAAGAGGTAATGAATCGAGTCTGTACAGGATAGTAAGAAGATGGATCATATGAAATATGCTTAGGCTGACTGAAAGTAGATACAGAATATGCAATTCTTGGGTAGCTTGAAACAGAATCATAAGCACCAAAAAATGGAACTGAATCATTGGACTGGTAGCTGGAATAAGCAGTAGCTATTGAATCTTGAACAGGACAAGAATCATAATAACTATTAGAATAATGGGTTAAAGGATAATCGCTATTGTACTCACCATAATCATCCTCCAGGAAATAGCTGGATCTGTAGTAATCCATTGTAGCAGAAAGATCAAACGCAGCGAGAATTCAAGAATTCACACCATTCAGTTACAAGCCTTATCGGCTTATCTTATGAGAGATACAGTTGTGATGCGACTTTCACCTAAGAACCCACCAAACAGAATTTGACGTTTTGTGATTGTATATGAATCAAATTAATATAATTGCAAGGAACCAACCATATTGAAAACAAGAGGCAATAGCCATGTGCTTTTGCCTTTATTCTAGGGAAAGGACAAAGTTTTCAAGGACTAAATGATTAATTGAATGAGACACTAGAGCTGATTAAGCTTAGTTTCAAAGTTATCTAAATTGGTAAACACAGAAACAATCCACAATAATTCAGCTTAATAGAGCTTATTAAGCTTAGTTTCAAAGTTATTATTATATAAATTGGGAAACCCAGAAATGATCCACATTAATTCAGCTCAAGACAATGGTTACAAGCAGCTGGTTTATTCCTTCTTAGCACGTCAACAATGACAGTAGCAGGGAAAATGAAAGGTGGGATAGTTCATGAGATTATTATTTATCATTATTACTGCTTGATAATCTTTCATTTAATCTCTAGTTAAATTTGTTAATTACCTCGCCAACTTTATCACTTTCAAAGTCTACCCCCTTTCTTTTGCAATGTTTACATGTTGAACAAACAAGAAATTTCTTAATCAGTCCAAGCCATTTATATCTCAAATCAGTCCCAACTAGTAAGAAAGGCCCGGACTCCATTTGAAAGCCAAATCTGGTTGGACCGACTTAAAAGACACGAGCTAAAAAGTCTGATTTCATTAATCTCAGACAATTTATTTTCACAAACTTAATGATGATGACATGGAATGACCATGACAATGAACTAGCTCAAACCAGTGGCACATGCAATAACATGTTATTGAAGACAGAATAGCTTGGGCTGGTAGGAAGTGGATAGAAAGGAAAGAAGAATTATGATCACATAACAAAAGGTCTAAACGGAACAAAATCCAAGTGTAAATATCAGCTACGATTACATGTATTATCTATAAGTTGCAGGTCCATCTACATTTCTGCATTTAACACTATTACAGCAACAATTCATGCTCCTCAAGATGAAACCACAAATCTGGCCTTCAGATGTATTAGCATGCACTGACCAGACTCGGTCTATAAGAAAAGGATTCTTAATAAGTTAAATCCCCACATGTAATCATCCACCCCAGATATTGCTGCAATGATCAAAGAAAGCTCTGGAGAAACGCCATCCACTTTTGAAACTAAAATTAGAGACCTGAAAAAACAACACTTTGTAATATCAATAATAAAGCTTCAAGCAACTGAATTAATGATGATTGGCAAACTAGAACAGTAGAAAATTGGTGTTCGCATGGAGGGAAAAAGAGAACTACAATTATATTAACTGAAGATTCTATAAAAAGGAAACCCATTGTCCAATCAATTCATGGTGCCTAAAACAAAAATTAAGAAAGCTAAAATCAACACCAAAATATTGAATAAAGAATCAGATTGCATATACATACATTCCACTAACTCATCCAGACGTGGAATCTGATGTATTTGCCCCTTGTCTTGGTCTTCTCCGTTCTGGAGGTGGGCCGTCTCTCCGTCTCTCATACCTTCTGTTCTCATACTTTGAACTATTTCTCTGTTTTGGTTGATATGTAGGGTATGTACAGGGAATTATCTCTCCATTGATGTACTTGTCCCCTAAAAAAAGAACCAAAAGTGCATGAAGCAATCAATATAAATTCATTGATACATGTAGATATGCACAACAAGGGACAGTAATGCATAATTCGAGAAAATAAAGAGACCTCCATAATCCTTGTTTTTCACATCTATATAAGAGTCTGGCAGTACCCAGAGGACCCCAGGCAAACCTGCATTACATGAACAAACAAATAAATTTCCAGGGATGCAAAGAAAAGATATGTGGAAAATGAACCTGCAATGAACAAAATACGGATAGAACCTACACTTGACATGTTTACTTACCCTTAAATTTCTCAGAGGTTGCTTCATCAACAGTGCATTGGAATCCAGTGTATGTGGTAGTACTAAATGCATACATATTCTTCTTCGCTTCTTCCATGCTGATACAAAAGCAAAGTACAACATCGAAGGCAATACCAAGTAAAATGTTATCCTTTTCTAGGAGCAAGGATAAAGTCTTTCATGTTCTTGGACAAAATAGAAAGTAAAGAACAAGTTTAACAGTAATTCAGCACAACATTGGGGATAAATATAACTACTTTATTAAGGTAAAACTCAACTCCAATCAGTCTTAATCCCAAAATTAATTGAGGTCAGCTGTATGGATACTCCGTTTCCACTCTAAATGAATTTGGGCTAACTTTATTTAGGTAAAATATCCAAGAAAAAAAAAACTTCAGGAAAATAATCCAAATACTCGAAATCTTCCCATACTTTCTCAATTCAAGAAACTATTTGAAAGAAAATCAGAGCATAGCAATAAAACAAAGTTTTAATTCAACTTCAAATAAACAAAACCTTCAAGAAATACCCAATTACACATCATTACAGCAAAAATACCAAGAATTTTTTACTAGTTAAACATGTAACACCTGACAAAAAAAAAAAAAACCCACAACAACACAGAAGTAAAGAACCAACCTGCCCAAGACAGTGGCAAGGGTGTTGAGATAAGTATCAATCATCTGCTCCCTAGTAGGTGCAGGGTCCTTGGGAAATTCCATCACAATCAACCAATGATTATAATCACAACCAGGTAACATTATTGGTTCTCTTGTCTCCCCACTGCTGCTCCTCTTTGCCGAATAATCGGAATCCACCGCCGCTCGCGTCATCAACGACCGTAATTGTGCTTGGCCGTTGACAGGTCGAGCCCATGATTGCGGCGTGGAAGTAAAGAATGGACTGAAGGAAGGATTAAGGTGGGAAAGGGAAGGGATTAGGGTTTTAAAAGTGAAAGAAGAGAGCGTAAATGTTGCCATTGGATGTAGCGCCACTTGCGAGACTGGCTATAGCGAATGGCATTTTGGAAGATAAGGTAGCTAGGAGATATTTATTGAATACGTAAATTACAAAATAGTCTTATGAGATTTGCAAACTTTACATTTGAGTCCTTATTTTCATTTTTAAATAAACTCTTATTTAGTTCTTAAAATTTAATATAATTAATTAATTCATACCCTTTTTTTTTTTTTTAAAGAAATCAACTAATTAATCCATTAGTTTTAGTTCTGTTAGATTATTTAGTCATTCTATATAGTTTTTATACTTATTATGTTAAATTTGGTAAATAATAATGAAAATATCCTTATTTATATAATAAATATAATTTTATTTTTATTTTTAAAAATAAAAAATTTAAATTTACATTAAGAAAAATAAATAATATTTATATATTTATGTAATAATTATATTTAATATCACCAAACTATAAAATTATTTAGTATTATATAATTATTATACATAATAAAAATAAAAAATATTTATATTAATAAAATTAAATAATAATTAAATAGTTAAATGATTATTATATAATTATATATTTATTATTTAATTTTATTAATTTAATTTTTTATTTTTAAATAATAAAATTATATTTACATTTATTATATATAAAAGGATATTTTAGTTATTTTATATAAATTCAATAGAAAAAATATAAAAATTAGACTGAATAACTAAATAGTTTTATGGAATAAAAAATAAGAGACTAATTAATTATTTTCAAAAAATAAGAACAAATTAATTAATTAGGTCAAATTTAATAGACTAAATAATAATTTTTATTTTTTAAATTTAATAAAGTGATATTAATCTTCTTAATTCACAACTCAAATATTATTACATGAATAGTCTTTTAGCCACGTTGATGCATGGACGAATCAAAAATGGTCCTACTAAGAAATTAATTTTAAAATATTTACTTCTCATACAAAGTATATAATAATTATTTTCACCTTAAAATTAAAATAAAATAAAATAAATTCATTATAGAAAGTTCTTTTTCACTTCATTTGTAAAAAGGTATTATAAAGTGAAAATAAAAAATGAAAACATTTAAAGTCAAAAGTCTACTTTAGGTAAATAGCTCTAAAAATTATTAAATTTTAGTGATATTTTGATGTAGCCACAAAAAACTACTGAAAATTACCTATAGCTTCAAATACTTTTCACACTAAGGTCATTAGTCAAAAATTTAATCTGAAAAACTGACGTGACATATAACGTGTAACCATTTCCAATTTACTTAACATGCTATGTCAACAATTTTTGCCACATCACGGTGGCTTTTTTTTTTTTAATTATTTTTTATTCAAATATCCTTCCATTAAGTAAATAAATAAATAAAATAAAATAAAATAAATTCATACCTTAAAATAATTACAAGGCTCTGTATCAAAGCCTAGAAAAAACTAGAATTTGATGAACTCTTAAGCAGTAATACAAATGAGTTTTGGATAATCCATCAGTAGACAAATTCAACGAGTCCTTAACTCAAGAAGTTGAGTTAGAACCACAAGGGTAAGGGAAAAGATTGGTATAATTTGGGTTTCTATGGAAGATAGAAAAGATTCCAAAAGTGAAAGTGCAAAGAACATCGACAGGCGATGCTCCTGAACTATCATGGCTTAGCTCCTCCTCCTCCTCATCTAGTTTGCCAATGCTATCTGCTGTTGTAGTTACTGATATGATCTTTTCTTTCCAATTTTGCTCCACTTAATTGTGATGAAAGTGAGATACTCGTTCAATACATTTCTGATCCTTATCTTCCTTCTTCCTCTGCTCCAAATCGATAATGAAGGAGGATGATACCAGATTCAAAGAACTCAACACCTCAATTTTCATGCCAGATAAATTCAAAATCAGACAGAAAATCGAGTATGATGTCCTCCTCTTTTTCTTTTTATTTTTCATATAAATCAAAATCCTAGAAAGTAAATGCTTGATTCTCTCTAATATTTCTCGTGCTTTAGCAATGGGTTTTGCCTGAAACCTTTTGGTGATATGCGATCGTTTGTAAGAGTAAATTCAAATGGATGCTTCATGAGGGAGAGAGAGAGATATGAAAAAGGAAAGAGAAAGAAGAAATGAAGAGGGGAAGGTTGGGGGTAGGAGGTGGGTAAATGAGGGGATGGGACCTGGTTTTGGTGATTATTGAAGAGGACAAGAAATCGAGTCAGCTTTATATAACATAGTCTCACTGCAAGCAAAGAAAAGCTTGGCCATATTTAAAGACAACCTGAAAATTTCTTCATATTGAAGATAACAAAGAGAAGCAATTATGGTGTCATTTTTGTCCTGAACGATCAAAATAGAAGGTGAGGGTTGTGTCAGTGATGGTGATGATAATGAAGAGGAAGGGAGACTAAAGAGCTCACGACATTTGGGAAATTTCAATCTTGTCATTTAGGGTTTGAGATGATGTTAGGCTCGTATTATGTTGAGAGAGAAAAGAAAAAAATAAGAAAAATTAATATTTTAAAAAAAACTAAAATAAGAAATAAAAATTAAGAAAACTAATCCATGTGGCATAATGACCTGGCAAAATTTGATGATGTGGCATGCCATATCAATTTTTCAAGTCTAAATTCTGACTAGTGATTTCTATGTGAAAAAAATTTGAAATTTTATATACTTCTTGGCAAAAAAAAAATTTTGTGATCACATTGAAAATATTACTAAAATTTAGTATTTTTGGAGCTTTTTACCCATACTATTTCAATTGTTTAGCTTTAAATATTTTTTTATAATAAAAATATTTATTAGTTTTCTTATGTTTTTAAATAAAAAATTCTAAAAGTTTATATACATACTTTTTAAAAATTTAATAATATTATAAATCATACAAAAGATTACAATATTTATATTTTTATGTAACCTAAAAAATAATTTAAAATTTACACTTTAATTACATGTTTTGTATAAGATGAGCAATTTATCGAGGATAACATTTAAATTTAATTTATAGAATCTAATATTTTAAAAAATTATTTAATTTTAGAGATTAATTTTATTTTTCAACACTATATATATAAATGAAAATACGAAAACAAAAATATTTGAGGGCCAATTTCATATTTTTACTCTCTCTCTATATATATATATTGCATTCAAAATATTAAAAAAGGGGATTTTTACAATGGCCTAAAATATACAAAAAAAAAATTAGTTTTTTGCTGCCTCAAATTTTCTTTTTGTAAAATATCCTGTAAATCTAAAAAATTAACATTTATATCTTTTAATTCATGTGCTTTATTCACGCTCCATCCTTTTTCTTTAAACATTTATTAAAGATAAGAATTGTTTATGACAATACTTATACGACTGGCTACCAAACTAGGATTACCAATTTTTTTAAAACGATTTATTTATATTTGTATAAATTTGATTGAAAACACATTATTTGATAAGTAATTATTTATTTTATAAACATTTAAAATTAATTTTTAATAAAATTAATTAATATCATATAAAATTAGTTCTCAAAATTTCAAGTAGTATTTATATGTTCATAAGTATATATTATTTATTATTTTAATTTCTTTAATTTATTTTTAATTAATAGTTTCAATAATAATTATATGTTTCTCCTCCATTAAGCAATTTTTTTAGTCTAATCTAAAAAAAAAAGTTCTCTTATTTGTTAATTGAATTGGTGCAAAAAATATCTAATAGTATACCTATCACAAAACTTTTGTTGATTCTGCTCCACATCTCATAAATTTATATATTTAATTTTCTTACTTTTTCAAATTAGCTAAGTTTTGATCTTTTTGAAACAAAAAGTATAAAATATCAATTTCAGGAAATTAAAAAATCAATATAAAATTAGAAACACTAATCTCTTATTAAAAAAGGATCAAATAATAGCAGTATACATTATTATAAAATTTAGTATTCTTTTAACAATAATAGCAAACAATATACATTACCATAAAATTTAATTTTTTTTAGTATAAAATTCACATCTAAAACAAATTTAGTATACTTCTAAAATGTAATTAGTATCTATTACTGTTTATACAAACTGTGAATTTCGAACAAAATAAAAGTTATATTAAGTAGTATACATTAAACAAAAAATAGTATATTTCTAATAAATAATAAGTATCTAATACTATTTAATATTTAATTTATGAAATATATTAAATAAAATCTAATATATTTTCATAATGAAATTAATATCTATTACTATTTATACAAGTCGTGAAGTTCAAAATAGATAAAAAGTTACAATAATCAGTATATATTAAATAAAAAATAATATACTTTTAGCAAAAAAAATTAATATCTAATACAAATTCAATATGCTTCTATAATATAATTAGTATCTACTATTATTTATACAGGTCATGAATTTTGAACAAAATAAAAAATACAACAAATAATATAAATTAAACAAAAAATAGTACATTTCTAGTAAATAATTAGTATCAAAACTGTTTAACAGTTAATTTTATTTTTTAAGAAAATTAAAAAAATTAAATATTAAAATTAGATAATTTTCCAAAAGAAAAATTATAAAATATTTACTGGGCTAACTCAAAATCATTATAAATTTTATTAAATTAATGATTAATTACAAAATAAATTTAAGAGGTTTAAAAAAAAAAAAGAGGTTAAAAAGTAATTAGAAATATATATATATGAAAAAAAATTGAGAAGTTATAAATATTAAACACATAAAATTGTTTAGGCCTGGGCCCCATTGAGCTCGTCTGTGCATTGATGATTGGTCGTGAAGATTATTGATAACAACACTCCAGAATCCAAGTAGGCATTCCAGCTAATGAGGTGATGAGATATTTTCTTTCAAGAGATAATTCACTCATGTTTATACAAGATTCTTTTTTATAATTTCAAATAAATGTCACATAAATGTGCGTTTACTCCCACTCTTAAAAAAATCTTGCATAATATCAAGATTACTCACCGCACTTAAAAACCTTCACAAAATGTGTGAGATAATTTAGCTTATGATCTCAACAAAAAGAGATTGAAATGGTATGATTTTCTTCATTCAATCATATATCTAAACTTATTGAAGCACTCAGTCACAACTTATAGATAATGTATCTCTTAAATAAATAATATATCCAAAAATTTGAGTGTCTCTTCTCCAATATTATGTGTACACACACATACATATATAGAGCAAAAAAATTAAAATATTTCTCTTAAATAAGTAATTAAAAAAATTTTAGTTGTACTATTTTATAATTCTCTTCTATGCGATTACGTATTATGAAAACACTGAAGCAATACCTTATTGTCAATGCTATCTAATATATCTTTATCTATATATGTAACAAGACAATCATTCAATAATTGATCTCCCATTTGATTTCATAATCGAGTCTTCACTACATTTATTGCAAAAAAAAAAGCCATTTTCACACTGTTAGACGTGATAAGTAATATCAATACTAATTTCACAAGCAAATAAACTAAAGGTTGTCTCTCTCTAACACACACACACATACACATAAAAAATGCAGGTTACTTTTGTACTTCTTTATTTATATATATTTTTTACATCATAATTATTTTTGGGTCAGATTAATCAATGTACCCATTAGTGGGCCAAGTTCAAAAAAGCAGCAGAAGCCTATGAATGTCTATAGACCATGATTAACAAGTCAAGAGACTGTTAATATTCTAAATAGTTATAAATAATTCTAGAGAAGTTCCTTACCTGAGGTTACTAGTAGTTTAATAATACTATGGAGGTGGAGCAGCAGTTACTAAACTTAAGAATTAATGGAGCAATTATTTACTTAGCAAACATTTAAACAAGGTGTAGCCTTCTATACAATGTCCATCCAATCATACATTCAACAAGCTAAGTGCCTCTGATCAGCCCCAATAGGGAAAATCTCTTTTTCAACATTCAACTTTCTTATTTCTTTAAGTATACCATAATCACTGCAATCAATCAATATAATTCCTTTGTTCCATAATTGTTACTTTATTTTCCTAAGTATTTTTTCTTAATTGCTATCAAAGGTTTAAACGTATTGTGGTAAGGAAGTTTCAATATTCATAGTCATTTGATTAGAAGTCAAAACAGTATAATTGTATAGGCTCATGCACCTTCATCTGCACATGATATATGATAAATTACCATTTTACCCTTGAGCCAAAATCAAAATCGACAATAATTTTGGCATACCTAATAGGGCATACTCTCATGGCACTGCAAATAATAAATTCTATAAAATACATTGTTGCTAGTTTCCAAGAACCGCAAGATGACATTGTAACTGCAAGATGACATTATAATAATAGTGCAAAATGATCTCTTTCCATAGCTTGTAGAGCAAATCAAGCATAAGTTAACTTCTTTATAGACATTTAAACAAGGTGTAGCCTACTATACAATGCCCATCCAATCATAAATTCAACAAGCTAAGTGCCTCTTATCAGCCCTAATGGGGAAAATCTCTTCTTCAACATTCAACTTTCTTATTTCTTTAAGTATACCATAATCACTGCAATCAATTAATATAATTCCTTTGTTCCATAATTGTTACTTTATTTTCCTAAGTACTTTTTCTTAATTGCTATCAAAGGTTTAAACGTACTGCGGTAAAAAAGTTTCAATACTCATAGTCATTTGATTAGAAGTCAAAATAGTTTAATTTTATAGGCTCATGCACCCTTATATGCACATGTTATATGATAAATTACCATTTTACCCTTGAGCCAAAATTAAAATCAATAATAATTTTGGCATACCTAATAGGACATACTCTCATGACACTGCAAATAAGAAATTCTATAAAAGACATTGTTGCTGGTTTCTAAGAACCGCAAGATGACATTGTAACTGCAAGATGACATTGTAATAATAGTGCAAAATGATCTCTTTCTATAGCTTGTAGAGCAGATCAAGCGTAAGTTGACTTTTTTACAGCCAATTCATCAAGACAACATAGCAGATCTAGAGATTTCGGTAGGTCTTATTGTTGAAAATTAAGGTAACATTTTGCAAGCTAATGATGTTACTCTTCCTACCAATAAATTACAAGCAATCTTTGATGAAATGAATAAGCAATTGAAGATAATATATGATGAGGTCGAGAAAAATCAAGTCGGGATATGTTATACAATACTTCATTTATTCATTCCACCATACATCCTCAAGTCGGCTAAAGTCCATGAGCCTACTAGGCAGTCCTCAAAAGAACTTGAGAGACAATCTTTTACACACCAAGTGGCTAGTGATTCTTACAGTCTTGAAGATCATTATCTACCTTCTCACAAAAGGGAGTAATCAAGGAATTTACCTACTGGTTGTTCAAGGCAAGTTTTACCACAATAGTTGTATGTTAATACTAACTCTATTTATCACCCTACTACATTTGACAATGATGCAGGTTTCAACAGAAAAACAATAATAAAATTAGCACCAACAATTAACAGGATTCTATAACCTATTCTTTTATAACAAGTGTCTATTGAGCAAGTTTTTGTGGATATTGAAGCGGATAAGATTAATAAGAGAGTGCTTAAATTCCTTAAAAAGAAGAATTTCATGCTCATTAATGAAGATCCATTCCCACCAATGGCCACTATTAATTTCATGGCTATTGATCACAAGTTCCCTAATGACTTTTATGATAAGCGGAAAGACAAAAGTCCACCGATGGTCCCTAAGGGAAAAAGTTTCAGATTATAGATTCCTAAAAACAAAAGCCATCTCTCCATAGAGATAGGCTACTAGAAAAATCACTAACGGTGACTTACTAATTATTGTTCTATAAGAGTCAACCTTGATTCATTGTTTCTATTACTACAGAACCAACTCACAAGTGGCAATATGTTGAACATAAGAATTTATTGAAGCCACTCACTAGGACTCAAAAGCCAGTACTGTAGTGACAAAGGATTGAGGCTAGAAGACAAACCAATCCATAGAGTGAATAAAAGCAAATTCAAAAGAAAGGCTATTAGAAACTCTAAGAGTTCTGATAAAGATCTATTGAGGAACCATCTAGTAATTTCGATTCCAAGGTATTTAACTCTAAACTCTCTAGTACTAATATATCTATAAAGTCTATTATTGCAACAGGTTAGATGAAGTGGAATAAGATGATATGGAGTATACTTATTCCATATGGATATGCTATTGTAGCAGTACAATTACTCATTATCTTTCCATCCAAACTTGCAAAGGAAGATGTTATTAAAATCTAAGTTCCTAACACTTGGAGGCAACTTTCCTTATGGAGGAAGATTTCTATAACGGAGTTACTGTATAAGTAGCGAATCCTCATCAACCTAAAATGGTGATTTTCAAAAAGCCATCAACTTAGATGACTCAACATATAAAGCCACTATATGTCAAGGCACATGACAATGGGAAACTTATCACCAAGGTTCTAATAGACAATGGATTCGATAGTAGACATAATGCCATTTAGAATGCTACATCCATTACGAAAAACTAAAGGGGATTTATTCTCTACAGAAGTGGCAGTATTAGTTTTCATTGGGGAGCTTACTAAGACCACAAGGTTCCTATTAATGGAAATTATAGTAAGGAATACTGTGAAAGCAAGGTATTATAACTTAAACTGTAGACGTATCAAGTTTACTAGTAGAAGAAAGGATAGTAATCCCAAGGCAATAAAGATGACTAAGGCAATTATTGAAGAAACAAAGAAACAAGTAGAGACACTTCTTAAGTACTCAAGTACATTGCCATCATGCCATATAGGCCAATGGTTGAATCTGTGTCCAATGAGAAAGAATCAACAATAGCTGCAACTATTGTGTTCAAAGTATATCTGTAGTAGACTATGGAAAAACTAAAAGTAGAAGAGTTCCAAGACACCTACAAAGTTAAGGTAATCTATAAAGAGGAGGAGCTTGTTAAAGACGAGGATGTGACATACATATAGAGCCTTGAGAAGGCACCTCCTAAATTTGAAGATGTTTAACCACAAACGCATGATCTTATAGAAGATGAAATACCCAAAGGTGTATTAACAAGAAGTACCTAAAGGATTATTTTTCCACTGTATGGAAAATGATAGAATAGAATTAGAAACAAATATAACCTAGGTCCACAGTGCTTAAAAGTGATTTTCTATAGGGGCCTAGGGATGATATAAAGTCAATCACATGGCTGTGTTACTGTTCTACTATAAGTTTGCTTCCAAGCCACTTTGTAAATAAATAAAAAAGTAGGCCTATTGGCCACCTTTTCTAATTTCTTTTTTTATTTGTGTTTTTTCTTACTTTGTTTAATTTTTCTAAGTTTTTTCTAATTCTTAAGTAGTATAATAAAATTTCTATAGTATAACAATACAATAGCAATACAAATGGCCTTAAGCCATACTAAGTGATCAAAATCATTAGCAAACAAATATCATGCCTTTGTGGCTGATAATGCAAATGCCATGGTTGTCTAAGTAATATGAGAAGAATGGATGTGGTGAGTCTGTATATATGTCTAGGGCAATGACATAGTTGCATGATTCAAACATCATCAACAAAGATAACAAATTCATCCCAATAATAGATCTAACTACAAGAGGTCTTAGGCTTTTTTTTATCTCAAGATATATAAATAAAAATATTCTTAGTGATTGTACATTATAAAATCAATTCAACAATATCTATGGAATATAACTTTTCTCAATAATTCAAATAATAGGTCTAAGAAATAGTTCACATAGATTAGAGAATGATGTTGTAGAATAATTCACTGAGAAATGGAGAAAAACACGTCCTTCAAGGCACTCCATTAGGTAATACATTATTGCCTAGTGAGAAAAAAATGATCATATTTCATAGCTCAAGACTTTACTTCTGGATTTGCTGTTGTAGCTCGGATAAATAGAATGGTTTACTGGTAAGCAATCCATCCAAATGAAGATTACAAGAACCCGCAAATATAGAAGTTGGCGAAGGTGTAAACAAGAAGAGCCACGATGACACTTGCAAATAAGATATGCAATTTAAATTCATGTATTACTATTCATTTATTTAGGCTTAATTCGACCATTTCACAATCCAAAATCCCTAGTCACTAATGAAAATTTTAAGAAAAAATGTTGAAATATTCATACACAATAGCTAAAATATTTTTCTTCAGTAGAATACATGAATTAACCTTAATTCATTAAAGTTCACTAGTACCCATAGACCTAAATTCAACTGTTTGACATTCATATCAATACATAGAAGCCAAAATAGTATCAAAACTCAATCCAAGAAAATCCTAGAGCCAAAGTTGCATAGGAATTTCACACTTAAATCACAATATATACCCTATTACCATAAAATTCACCAAGTTATAGTAGCCTGAAATCTCAATTCTTTAATTTTGTTTATTGAAAATTTTAATTTAATAATGAAATATTCAAGTGTGAATTTTAGTTCAACCTAATACTTTAAAGGCTGAAAATAAATTACTCATGGCTGTCAATTACTTCCAAGCTAATAGATTAAATTTGCAATAAATAAATTAAATTCTCTTTTAAATTTCAGCTCAAAGGTTCTTTAATAAAATTGCAAGCTTAAAGTCTAAAGTGGAAATTAGGATTTTTATCTGGTGTATGAAAAAATTAAATTTTTGGCAAATTGGTTGCCAAAATTTAATTTATTCTATTTATTCTGGTTTATTTCCTAAGCTAAAATTAATTAGTTTATTAGCCTTTTGATATAATAATAATAATAATAATAATAATAATAATAATAATTGTTAAAATTATTCCACATTGCTAACTTAGTAATTTGTTATAATATATATATAATATGAATTTAGCACTCTCTTTCTTTGAGTTAGCTTATGGGAATGAGTTATCCAAACCTATTTAACAAAAACAACAACAATAATAATAACAACAACAACAATAAAATTGCCGGATTTGGGATGGCCGTCGAGGGGCAACAAGCACCACTGGACAGCAAGCGATGGCAAAAGGTTTGGCCGATGGGAAGAGAGAGAAGAAAAGAAAAAAGAAGAAAGAGGAAAAGGAGGAGAGAGATGGATTTGGTAAAATTTTGACTTTTTCGAGGTAAATTGGGTAAATCTTGAAAATTTTAGAATAAGTTTGTAGTATTTGAAAATTTTTAATCCTAAAAATTATTGGAAAAGGATTAAATTCAATTAAATTAGAAATTAAAGGGGGATTAAAATTTTTAATCATTGGCTTAGTGCAAGGGAAATTAAAAAAAGCTGAGTAAAATTAATTTTGTCTATAGAAAAATTAATTTTATTCATGTAATAATTACGCAGTGAAGATTTGGGAAGATTTTTGTCCTTGGATTGCCTCTTGGAATTTTCCTCAAGCTCAATGTAGCAAATCTTTAGTCTTATTATGGAAAATAAAAATATTAAAAGCATCGGAGCAGTATTTATAATCTATACAAGTTTATTTTTAATTAAACTAGATACGGAGACATTGTTTGCACTATAATTATTTTTGAGTCAAATCCATCATTAATAGGTTAAGCCTAGAAGAGTAACAGAGGCATATGAATATCTATAGACTAAGATCAAGAAGTCAAGAGACTGTTAATATTCTAGATATCTGTGAATAATTTTAGAGAAATTCTCTAGTAGTTATTGGAGGTTACTAGCAGTTGAATAATAATAGGTAGGTAGAGCAGCAGTTACTGAATTTAAAAACTAGTAAAGTAGTTATTTTCTTAGGGAATATTTTAACAAAGTGTAGCCTATTATATAATGTCCACCCAATCATACACTTAACAGGCTCAGTGCCTTTTATTAGCCTCATTGAGCAAAATTTCTTCCTCAACCTTCAACTTTCTTATTTTTTTAAACTTATTGTAATCACTGCAATTAATCAATAAAATTTCTTTATTCCATAACTATTACTTTCTTTCCCTAAGTACTATTTATTAATTGTTATTGAAGATTCAAATGTACAATGGTGAGGAAGTTTGAATGTCCATAGTATTTTATTTAAATTAAGATCAGCACTATTTACAGGTTTGTGCATCTTCATCCGTACATGCCATATTTGCAAATTAACATTTTACTCTTGAATCAAAATTAGAACCAACAGTCCTTATTTTACTATTCTATTCCTTTTAGGTTAGAATATTTATTAGTTGTACCATTTTTGGGGAACATA
The DNA here is from genome assembly GCA_947687605.1 of Reutealis trisperma. Taxonomy (NCBI): domain Eukaryota; kingdom Viridiplantae; phylum Streptophyta; class Magnoliopsida; order Malpighiales; family Euphorbiaceae; genus Reutealis; species Reutealis trisperma. The sequence continues at coordinate 190,295 of CANTUT010000876.1, forward strand.
TCATCTTTATTTATTGTAAATAAATATCATTTTAGTACTTAAATATGACATTTTAATTTGTCTTTTTGTAAAAAAGAATTATAAAGTGACAAATTTAAAGGGGCATTAAAGATATATAAATTGAAAAGTTTATCTTTCATACAAAATTACTAAACTATAAGTCTTATAAAAAGCTTTCTATACATGAGAGGTAACTTTGACAATTATGAGTAGAATCACTAACTAAAATATCTGTACGTTCTATAAAGAATTTACAATTCTTACATGGCCCCACTCAAATATACATAGCGCTGCTCCTGTGTACAAATATATCGTTTAACACAACAAAAAGAAGATAAAATTCACGAATCGTTAAAAATTCATCATTCACTATAATTCTTCATTCTAAGAGATTTTGAAATCCCAAATGTAAATGATTATAATGAATGAAAAATTTTGTAAACTATTTTCAATTATAAAAATGCTATTAAAACTCATGGATTTTTTAAGATAAATAAGTAACTTTATTATGAAGAAGATAATAAATCCAGCATTACAGACTCCTCTATTAAAAGAGGAATCACAACAGAAATATAGGGACGAGCATAAGAACGAATTGCCCTTATAAGCTTATATTTCGGCATGTTTGCTTGTTTCTTTTACAAAATTAATAGAGAAATATCTATTTTATTTGAGAAATAGGCAATCAATAATTATACTACTAATTTCAATAAAAAAAATTCATGGATTTTATTTTTATATCAAATAAGTGAAATTGTACAAATTTATAGAATTAAAAGCACAATAGATTTTGACAAATTTAATGAAATTAAAAATTTTCAACCTAATCATGGCTCTAATGTAATGGTTCTAACTATTATTTTGGATTATGATTATGAATCCCATGTTGAGTAGGAGCCCAATCTGTTTCTTATTGGGTTTTAATTATTTTCTTTTTTAACTCGTTTCTTACTTAAAATGGCTTGGCAGTTGAGTCATAGAACTGGGTTGGGCTCGACGTTTATGGATTGGCTTAGGCATTTATGGATTACTGTCTTCAGAATCCACACTTTAGACTAAATATAGAATAATGGCTGAAAATAGTCAATTTCTCCTATACAATTTGACTTGGACGCCCATAGAAAAACCAATGGGATCTTCATAAAAAGGAATTTGCATTTGCACCTTCAAGTCTAAAAGTAGAAAGACTAAATCAGATTCGTTAATTTAAAAATTAGTTAATTATTTGATTATCCCATTGAGTATACTTACAAGATTAGGTGCACATTAACATCACCAATATATTTATATACTATCAAAATCCAAGTTCAACAAAATCAAGAAAAGGCCTAACTAGATACGTCCATCTTAATTAATTTGAATAAGAAGATCAATACATAATTAATTATTTCACTTTAAAAATATCATTTTTCTCTATATTTTATTATTAATTATTTGACCAAAATCTTCTATTACATCAGTATTCCAACAAAACATGTATATTATGCAGAGAATTAGGAACAATAAACACTAGCAAACACAGAACAAAAACTAACCGAACCTTGTACTTTCCAATATAGATTAGAATTGCCCAAAATTAGGGTTATATTTAATTATTTTTTTTTTAAATTATTGACTAACTTTTTGTTTACTAATTTAATAATTTCTAACAACCGTAATCACTCATGCTGGTTTCCAAATTAATTAATTTAAATAAAAATATTTATTATATGAGACTCCATAAAATTGACTTGATTTGATTTAGCTTGACTACTATTTTATAAACAAAAGAGAAGAGAAAAGAGTCTAATATAAATCTATTATTCAGCCTGTATATGCACTTACTGTTATGTTATGCTTTAGTTGCAATTTGGCTTGTTATGCTTTAGTTGCAATTTGGCTTGGCTATTGATCGGACCTTTGTAAGTCATTTTAAATAAGCTAAGTTTTTTAACCTCTCAATTATGTCTTTAATATCTACATATATGACTTGTGTACTTAGGGAGTTTTCCTCCAAGTACGAATTCAGAACCATTTATTGGGAGGGGTAGACTTTTTTATATAATAAATTTAATTTATTAATTTTTTTTACTTTTAAGTACATTATATTATATTGTTTTGTTAATTAAATTGGCATAGTCATGAAAAAATTCAATAATATTGTGTAAAAATTCATTATTCAAAAAAATTATTATTTTTTACTTTAAAATTTAAATACAAATAATTTTATCATAATTTCATTTTAATCTATTGAAATAAAAAATAAATAATTATTAATATTTTCAATATAATATAAAAAGTATATAGTATAAAAGTTTTTTTGTTTTTTTTTTTTATTTTTGGGCGACAATTTTAGTTATGTATATATAATTTCATAATTTTTTTTATGTATAGATACTGAAAAACAAATTGAGTTTACCTTCAAAATCGTTCCTGTTTGATGTATTCATTAACCTGAAAATCATGTGGAACTAATTGACTTAAAATCAGATATTATATTATTACATGTCTGACTTTTATACGTTTGTTTAATTTATGAAAGAAGCAATTTAATTTTTTTTTTTTTTCCAATTTTGAAGTGTACATAAAATGTGATAGTTTTCTACCTTCTTTCAGAATTTAGTGCTTAGACGAAAGCTATATTGACTATTGGAAGGATAAGAGGTTTTATCATGTTATGTTTGACCTAAATTGGTTAATTTATAATATATATAATGTAATCTTAATTGTCTCTATAAGCACAAATATTACTTGATATATAATATTTATTTCTATGATTAAGCAAAAATAGCATATAAATTAAAGCCTTTAGCTAGAGTTAATGTGCATGATTAGTGATCTCTTTAGATATTTATTTTGTGTGTGTTTGTATTGTGATGATGCAGGGTAATTACCTACCCTAACTTCCTCACCAAATTCTACAAATTAATCCATATTATTGAAGTGAAAGAGTAGTCAAAAAGTGTGATTAATATGAGCTTATGTGTCTCTCCCCACTCACATAGGTTAAGCATACACTATAATAAATATTAAAATTAAAAAGCATTATTTTATATAAACTAACTATTAACAATAAGTTGATAGTATTATTAAACGTCGACATATATTAATAATATGTTAATGATATTGTCAAATATTTATAATAGTGTGAGAATTATATATATCGGACGATAATGCAGCTAATTCTTATTGGAATCAATTTTTTTTATTCTTAACAGTACAATTCACATTCTATTAAAAGGGATTAGAGAGTTTTGAGTAGTACTAATTAAGTGGTTTTAACCAACCTGAAACATGTTCTGGAAGAGCAAGCAGTTCTAGCAGTATCATAACAAAGGTAATTAATAGAGGGGGAAATGTAATTAAATTTAAATGAAGAAATATACTATAAATGAGTAATTAAGGAAATAATTTCATTTGTAATTATGACGAAATAGAAAGGGCATGAAAAAAGTAGGTCCATCCCACCCAAATATCTTAACTCCATTCTTTCATCATGAAACCCTAGCTAAAACCTTATTTTTAACTCCTTCTAGTCAGTCTATGGCTTTTCAAGGTCCTTTGATCAATTACAACAAACTTGACCCATTTCAGTTTCTGCTTCTCTTTTGTGTAATGATGAGTAATGCTGTAGGACAGGCTAATCCCTCCATTGGAGAGGAAACATTCCTAACCATAGTGAATTTAATTTTGAATTAGACATCAATTATGCAAAGTGAAAATTAATGTCAGTTGGTTAGGGATCTAATGAACCGACGCCTGATCCATGTTTGGTCTTGTGAATCTACTGCCCAAGTTGATCTATTGATTGCTAATTATTCACATACCACATGAGTATTCACATGAAAAAAAAAAAGAATATATGCATATATTCACTAATTAAGAAGATCACTTGTCGAGACAAGGAATGACCCATTGTTCAATCAATGTCCTAATTAAATTGAATTAGTAGTAAAACCCCATCTTCTGTAAAGAGGGTTTTTGATTAAATGGTTAATTTATAATTAAATATGAAAATTAAGAGGGGACCCAAATGTAAAGGAAGGTTTTTTCAACATGGGTCAATTATCCATGTCAACCCCACAAACACAAATTAAAGAGATGAGAGACTTAATTTTGGTGACATTTCATAAAGTCTGAAAATCAAATGATTATTGACTTGTCATTGTTCGGAATTTAGCAACTCTTTTTTGGTGTGGAAATTGAATATTTTTAAAATATTCAAACACTTCTCCTCCTCACACTTAATTCATCACAAGTCAATCTAGATAGGGATGGCCAATTGGCCATGGAGACCATTAGATAATAATATTCTAGAGAAAAGGATTGCAAATTTACTAGTGGCTTGATGTATAATATATATATTTATGAAATTAAAAAGAGTAGGTGAGGCCATAAGATAATTTTTGAAAAATAAAAAAAGAAAAAATCAGTATTAACAACCCACGAGTCATGACACAAAACCTATTCACATTAATTATAACTTGCAAATGATAGAAACAAAGAATAGGACGGCAATAAAAAAGCATGTTTAGAGCTCTTTAATCATATTTCCATTAAGCATGCCCTATCCACACATTACATTTAAAATATTATTAATGCCTCTCAAGTCTCACCAACCAATTACATCATACTTTCTCTTTAAAGTAGTAATTAATTAACCATCGCTTGTTGTTATTATTTACAGATGAATTTACCCGTCAATTAAAATTAAATTTCTTTTTCTATAAATTAATATCATGAAAAAAAGGGTATTTGTGTTGATTAATTAACTTGGGTAGTTGAGATATATATGGGTTTAAGACATATGTCCTAACACGTTTATTTTTAATTCTTTACAAGATGGGCAGACAATATAATATTTTCTTAGATTATAAAATTGTATTATGATTTTTGGACCTTTGGAGAAAGTGGAAGTTAATTGTTATTATCTAATCTGTCATATAATTAATCAATTAATTAACCTCTAATACATAGTATACAAATTACACATGCCTATTGGTCATTAGAAAATATATATTTAGTTGACCAACACGTCAAAAGTCTTCTACACAAACCTAAAAACCTCATTTCAACTGCAAACTTCAACTTCGCTCTAATCTTCTCTTGTGTTAAATAATAGAAAGATTATACCTTTGGTCAATGAGAGATGATACACTGCATTACATTCCACCATTCTGGAATTTTGGTGAGATTAATTGGTAAATTAATATATATATATATATATATATATATATATATATATATATATATATATATATATATAATTTATTAGATACAACCTTTTAGCAATTGTTAATCTAAATTCATTAAATCCAATTTATTTGTGATCTTAATTTATATTCATTCAAATCACTTATATCATTTTAATTCAATTTCTATCAAATTTAATTACTAAAAAAGTATTGTATTTTATTATCAAATATAAAATGTTAATATATAGTGTAAACTTAAAAATATATATATAAGATTTCGGCTAATAATTATTCAATATACATATTGGCAAAGATGTATATAAACCTAGGAGCTAATCATGGCATCATGTTTGATTACATCAAAACATGTAATCTAATCGAACAACGGAATACACAAGAGCACTCACTTGCATGTGTGAACGCATGTACACAATCATTGTATTTTCATTTTTTTTAAATAATAATATTGATAATGTTAGTGTAAATAATAATTAAGAAAAAGGGTAATAATGGGCGGCTCGAATGGCGCGTATTTCACTCAGTTATGTGTTGACTAAAACAACAAATTGCAACTGCACGTTGGCTTTACGAAACACATGGTCAACCCATGTCCACAATTTCCTTTTTTATTATTATTATATTTTTATGATTTATATTTTCATTTTACCTTTTTAGTTTTTTTAAAAAAAAAAAAAAAAAGAAAAAAGAAAAAAAATATACATGTTGTTGTTTTCTTTGCAATATATTTTTCGTGGGTCCTTATCCATGTGTCATTTGATCTGATTACTGCCACGTGTCATTTGCTCTCATTACTGCCATGTGATTACATGACACCTTTTTACACGGGACCATAGTTCTCTGTGTCCAGCTACGTGTCTTTGTTTTGTCATCTTTTATACCTCAATATCACCTCATATTGACATCATTTTGTGTGTTTTAATGTATACGCGTCGTATACAGTTCGTACATATCCATCATGTGTACAACGTAAATTTTTATGTATCTTTATTTTTTTTGAAATGGTTGATTGTTTTATAGGGAAGTAGTTTTCGATTACTGTGATTTGTATGTGTGGTTAAATATTAGTATTAATTAATTAAAAGGCTTAATTATATGAACAAGTCTTGGTGAGTATGGTACAGGATCATAAGGCATGACATGGGCAAATAGAAGAAGGTACAAAATGGTCATTTTCGAGAGAGAGGAAAGAACATTCCTTAAGCAAAAAAAGACAAGGAGAAAATCCAAAGGGTGGATGGGGAATGACCTAATAATAGTTTTTCAATCAACACAAATTAAAAAGTGACTACTATTTTATTGTCTTATTGATATATAACCGCAGAATTCAAATACATAATATATATCTACATATAACGGGTCAAGTCTGCCTTCGCTTGAGAGTGCTTGCTTTTTCCACGCGCTATCCTTACCTAATTTTAGAATCACCTAAAATATTATTTTGTTTTAGTTTGCAAATATTAGTGTGCTCATAGTATTTTAGATTTAGAATACATGACAGTCAATTGTGCATACGCATCATTCTATATCATCAATAAAAAATGACCAAGTCTCCCACTCATTTTAATCCTTACAATTGAAAGTAGTAAAAATATAACATCTCATATCTTTTTAAAAGAGGAGACAACTATCTAAAAACAAAGTTAAATACTTAAATAGGAAAAACAGTGGTAAGAACTCTATAAATCCACTCAATTCCAAAAGTATTTGACTTGTAAATGCAGTTACTGACTTAAACATCAAAGAGTCTTGTGCCAGACCATAAGTTTGACTCTTTAATATTTGTTTATATCACTTTCCTTTCTCATGCAACCTATTGATCCAATGACAAAGCAATCTAAACTTTAATATATATATATATATATATATATATATATATATACACACACACATACACATATTGCAATTTTGAAAAGTAATAAAATGGTAAACTAATAGTAAATGGTATACATATACTAAAATTTAGTATACGTTAAGTGTCTATTTGGGATATGCTTTGTATATATATGGTAATATCAACAATAATATTACTCATACCAAATGCCAACAAAGCCAACAACTAATTTTCTTAACAAGCTTATCTATGCGCAGAGATCCTTTTATAGTCTTATTGAGAAATTATTGAGATCATTTTATGGATCTTTTTCTAAGATTATTTTTGATGCACATGATCCTTTAAAAAGGCAAGTGCAGAGCATACTTTAATCATTATAGAGATAATTAATGTTATGAAGTTAATATTATTTAGAGTTCGGGGAAGATAGGAGGAATTTAAAAGAATATTTTATTTAATGAAGACTTATTTTACAAGGGTAGGCTAAGAGAAAACTGAACTTACTTACAACTGAAATGAAGTCTCCTTATATAGATGAGAGGTTTGTGCAAACTAACAAAAGATAATAATTACACAAGAGGAAAAGGGCAAATTCCCCTCAATTATTACAAATACACATAATTATACAATAGTACATAAGTGGCAAATAACTTTAAATATGGTGACTAGGAGAGAAGTTAAAGTTGTTATAGTCTAAGTCATCTGAATTGACATCTCCATAAAGATTTTTCTACCATGTGTTGGATTGTTCATATGGATCTTGTGAATCTTGAAAATATACAGGGGCCTTGTACTGGTTGTTTCTTTATTAATAGGAGGAGGTGACTTTAAAAATATGGGCGATGGAGAATGTATATTGTACAGGTACTGAAATGAGAGGCTGAACTAGTCCATAAATATTATTGCTCAATAATTCTCTAAAGATCTTTGTGCCATCATGATAATAAAGCCAACCATTCTAACAAAGTCCATATTAGAAAGTCACATTCTTGAGCTTTATTAAAAAATGAAACATTTCTATAACTAGAATTTCTACTGCTATCTTATAGTTCTAAAGGAATAAGTCCTTTGGATGGTTTAAGATGGAAAGTGATAAAAAATAGATAATCTTTGAAAAAAGGAGACGGTTTAATAGGCAGTTTCCTTATATTATAAGACCCTAGAAAGAAAAAGGAAAATATGATTTTTGGCATAAGTCTGGATTTGTTCAAGAGTGGTGAAATGAGTGTTTAGAGAAAATTGTCTTTTGGAAGTTGCATTTTTAATGAGCTGTTGATGCCATCAAGATGAGTAGAAAGATTGAAACAGTAGTGATGATAGGAAGTTGTTATGGTATGGATAGCAAATCTGGGATGAGATTGTGGTCTCTTTTTATATGCTCAACAAAAAAATCATATTTTGCAAATGAGTCCTTTGATCTTAGCAATTACTTTTTTGGAATGGACTTATTTTTAAATTTTAAAATCTTTGAAAAAGATGAGTTATCCATTCATACGATGAACTGGTGTCTAATTAAATGAAATTCAAATGTTTTTATTCTATTTTTAATTGCCAAGACTTCTTTGATAGTGGTATGATAATATTTTTCAGCATCTTTGAATTGACCACTAAAATGACCACAATAATGTATTTTCCCATTAATTTCTTCAATTAACATAACACCGCAATGTTCATCACTAGCATTAGTCTGCAAGATTCTTTTTTCCGTGCTTAGAACCTTTAAAGGTGGCAGGTTTCGGGCTAAAATTTTTAATTGTTATACAGCTTAGGTTTGTGAGAGTCCCCAAGGAGCATTCTTTTTTAGCATTTTTGATAGCTGGCTTGTATATACAGAGGCATGCAGGATAAAATCCTGGAGATAATTCATAATGTCTAAGAATTGCTGAATTTGCTTTATTGATAGATGCTCATATGAAAATTTCAATAATTCTTGAGGAATGAGGGGACTAGGTTGATATTTTCCTGTTTAAAAAATTATGCCAAGGAACTCTACTGGATCTTATCCAATCATGCTTTTCTTTTCTGAAAGCAACATCCCATATTGATGGACCAATTGTTGAAATTAGGTCAGAAGTTTTTCATGGGCCTCAGTGTCTTTTGAGAAGAGAAGAATATCATCAATATAAATTAAAGTATTATGGAGAATGGGCTTAAAAATTCAAATCTTAAGTCCAAAAGGTATAACTTTTCATTGATATTAGGCCATTGAAATACAAAATGTAGTTTTATATTTATCTTTAGGGTGAATTTCCAATTGCCAAAATCCTGCCTTCAGGTCAAATTTTGAAAAGATATGGGCTTCATTGAGGTGGGTGAAAAGAGAATTGATTTTTGGAAGAGGAAATTTATCATATTCAAGGAAATGATTAAGTGGTTTATAATCAATCACAAGTCTCTTTTTTCCCACTTTTTATTTCAAATCTTTTCTCTATATAAAATGCTTGACATGCCCATGGTGATGTGGTTGGTTCGATCAAACCTTGCTTAAGTAACTAAGCAAATTTTTCTTTGGCCAAGAGTAAATCAGAAGGACTCATTCCTGGGTGTGTGGCTTTAATACGGTTGATGTCTTCATTGAGTTTAAATGGAAGATGAATGTAGAAATTCTCATTTTTTCATAAGGGAAATAAATGAGAGAATTGAGCATGATTATCAGTACAAGAATGTTTAAGGAGATCTCTAATTTGCTCAAAATTTTGTGAAACCTCACTTAAAGAGAACAATTTTAGGATAGAAGTATAAGGTTTTGAAGATCTCTTGTATTTGATTCCCATGGGAAGAATTTAAAGACCTTTTGCCAATTTATAAACATCAAATCCAATAAGAATATCCTTGTCTGGAAGGGCTGAACCTAGAATTTTGGTCCATACAGTGCACTTAGGAAAGAATTGGATCCCAATAGGTTTTTTGGATTTGAGAGAGGTAGAAAAATATTTAGCCATCAGCTGCTTTAAAATACTCATGATGAATTTCCTAAAAAGAGCGAGGAAAAATGGATGGATTTATCATGGTCTTTTGAACTCATGTATCATAAGCCCACAACTAAAATGGGCTGATCATATTTGGAAGGTAGGATGGAGATATTTACAAGAGAAGCAGTTCTACCTAAAGTTTCTTGAATGGAAAACATAGAGAAAAAATCAAATCCAAAAAGTTCTAAAGAATTAGAGCTTGTGTCAGTAACATCTTCATATTTAAGAGCAAAGGCTGTTTCATGATCTGCTTCTTCTTGTTCTGAATATAACGATTCTACATCTACATCAGCAAGACTATAAGAGAGTTATTGAACAAGCTTTTGTGCCTTTTGAGGTTTGTTTGGACAATTTCGAGAGAAGTGTCCTTTTTACCCATAAATGAAGCATCAGTCTGAGTATTTGACTTTCTTTTAAAAAACTTAAAATTTTTGTGCTTGGCATGTTTTCCGCTTCTTGGAGATTTTTGTAATTTTTTGAAATGATGCTTCTTCTTATGGGACTTGCAATCACAATTCTTATCGTTGCATTTTATTCCTAAATAAGACTTGTTACATGTCGTCTTAGCCAGTGTTTTATTGGCAAGGATATTTTGCATTCCATTGTTCATAAAGTTTTTCAAGAGTTAACAATATGAACTAAAGAATAGAGAAATGTGTGAAAACTCTCTTCTTGATTGAGTAATCATCCTCTCAATTTCAGGTTGCAACTCCGAAGGTAATGAAGAGATGTAAGTATATCGAAGATTGGGATCATTATAGCCATTCAGCAAATAATAACTTTTAGACATTTTTTGATAATGAGAATCAAGATCTTTCTGCTTCAAGGAGCAACATTCCGTATCAAAGAATTCTTAGTTCATTCTTTTCTCAAAATGAGAAAAATCATTAACAAATTGCTTGTGAATTTCTCCCAAAACATTGCTAGCACTAGAAAGATTAAGGAAGGCCATCATCTTATAAGTGCCTGTGTTTTTGTACAACTCTCTAAGAGTTCCAATGAATCTAAAAACAAACTCATTTAATACTTCTTTGAGATGTGCATTAGATCTTGTCATCTAAAGATCAATCCATGCACCCATTTCATGGATAACATCTCTTCATTTATATGGAGGCAATGTATCAAAAGAAAACCAAGGGCATGAAGCAGGCTTACTAGGCAAATAATCATTTAGATCATCCATATGATAAGTTTCTTCTTGACTTTCCATAGGAGTCAAAATGGTAGTTTGTTCTGTTGAATGGAGAGTTTCTTCAAAAGTGATTCCAGTATTTCTCTAAGAATTATTGAAAGAAGTTTCTTTAATTGCAAGAATTTGGGTAATGTCAGCCAATTATGAGTATGAAGTTTCTGAAGAAAAATCATCATCAGAAAATTCTTCGAAATCATCATAGTCTTTTTTAACTAATAAAGCCATGTTTTGAGAAAACATCGACTGTTTATCCTTTTGTGATTGTTTCTGCCTTGGAAAATGAGTCTCTACGTTAATTGACTCAGAGGATGAAAGGCTTTTTGTAGACTGAGTTTGATGAGAAAGAGATTGATGGAAGACATCTTGAAAAGATTAAAAGTATTAACAGGTGGTGGGTAGGAAGAATAATGAAATAGATTTGAAGGTTCAAAAAAAGGATCTGGAGCAGGCATTGGTTTAGTTTTAGCCATATGGACTTCTACTTTAGCTAATCCTGCTTTGAATCTCCTTATTTCAACTTCTTTCTGCATGAATTCCTACCAAATTTATGTTGATCAATAAGATAATGAAGTTATTGATCAAGCTACCCAATCTGAGAGGAAAATTCTTTGTGAATTTTTGAACAAAAGTGGACTGATGATTTTGTTGCAAGGTAAGCTGATCCAATTTCTAGTTAATTTTTTGAAGAAATTTATTTTGAGTCCTAACATTATCAATATGCCAATTCAAAACAGTTTCAAATGGTTTTGGTTCTTCAAACTAACCAGTTAGAGTGACAGTCTGGGGAACAACATAAGGAGCAGAAACAATTTTGGTTTGAGAATTTACTGTCCTTGTTAAAGGGGAAATTCTTCTAGATTTGTAGAAGAAAATATCATACAAGGTTGAACTATTAGAGCAACTGGAGGAGGAATATATGATCTGCATCGTTCTAACTCAAGTTGTTGAAGAGCCTTCTTATAGATAGGTAAAGGTTTTATGTAATGCTCTAAACTCTTGAAACTAAAGAGTTCCTTTGCTTTTTTTTTTTTTTTTCTAAAATCCAACCATAGATTCCAATCCATGGACTATTATCGTCATTTTTGCCTCTCGACTTTCTAATGAAAAGATGAGGAGAGTGGCACTTTCTCTTACTAGGCTTGAAATTTGAGCATTTATCATCATCTAAGCAAGTACATGACAGATTATACATTTCACTTCCTGGTGCATCCTATATAAAATATCCTTTAATTTTAGAGATATGAATATGGTATCCTTTTAGAGAGAAATTGTGAATGAAAATGTTCTTTTCTCAAGGTCGAGAAACTGGAGTAATTATCATAAATGTGGAACTCTAGAAGATTAGTGATGAGAATGTCAAAAAAAAAAAAAAAATACATATATATATTAGTCATGAGGACATAGAATAGGAGTACTCCATGTCCTTAGCCCACAAGAACAAGTAAATATTTCTCATCCTATTTCCATCTTTATTCAAATTTAAGTTTTCTTTTATATTATTATGATAATTTTTTATTAATTTAATGAGAAATATAAAAAAAAAATAATGTTATTTATGTAATTCATAATCCCTTTGTCCATTTAATCTATTTATATATATTACATTCTATAGTTATTTTGTTAGAAATTAAAGTAAATCTACTTTATTTTATTTTACAAAAAAACTCTTATGAAAAATCACAATTTGCTTATTTTTCATAAATTAGATTAATTTAATTTTTTAATTCTTCTTAATTATAAAAGGAATTTTAAATTTACGAAAATATAACTTATTTTATACAAAATAATAATTTATTAAAAAATTCTTAAATTAACTAAAAAATTTATAATTACGAAAAATTATTCTCTTATAAAAATCACAATTTTGTTATATTTTTTCGTAAATACCATTTTTTTATAACTACTCTTAGTTGCAAAAAAAATTTTAATTTTATAAAAATATGACCTATTTTATGCAATACAATAGCTCTTTTAAAAAAAAATCATAATTTTTTATATTTATTCGTAAAGTTTATACAAAACAAAATATTATACTTTATCTTAAAATAAAATAATCTAAGAGTTTGCATATATATATATATATATATATAAAGAAAGAAAGAAAGAAAGGAAGTATATGAAAACTAATTTGCCATCACAGTATGGGAGATAGAATGTAAAAATAAAGCAAAGGGATTTGACAAATGAGGGGCAGGAAGAAAAAGACTGAAGATGTAAATACAAAGGTCAAATTAAATTTTAATGAGAAGAAGAAATTGTCACAATCGGGGCTTTGACCCGTGTCCGGTGCTTAAGGGGCCCCAGCTGCCGTCGCACGCGCGCGTGCCGCGTGGGTCCTACGTTGACTGCAACCACAACTTGTAATTAATTAAGGTTCACACTTCGTCCTTATCATCACTGCGGTCATAAAACATGACATCTCATGCTCATATTAATTAAATTGCTATTTAATTATTTTTTTACTTATTATTTTTATGTTTTTCCAAAAAAATAAAAATAAAGAATATGAATATTTAAAAATTAATAGTTAATTATTTGAAGTAATTGGATTAATTAATTTCATTTAGCAAGTTAATTAAATGTTTACTCATTAATTAGTGTCTTAATTTTTTCTCAAGAAAATTAGTGTTTTAATTCAGTAGTAAAGCTAATACTGTATATTGACTAAATTTTGATCTCTTCCTCAATTTTTTTATAAGAAAATTTTAATTTTTTTAAAAGTAATTAATTAAATTCTAATTAAAAAATTAAACTTATTACCATTTCATAATAAATTTGGAAACAATTTCAGCACTGTTGCAAAACTTATTTTCTAGTAATATTTGGGGAAATTAAATAGAGTTTCATAATGCTTCTTACAGTTGTTTTTTTGCTTGAAATCTTAGAAAAATTATCTGATATATAGTGTCTTTATATTTTCCCCCCAAAACTCAAAAACCATCTCCAAATTCAGACCTCACCTGTGAGAACAGAAGGATAGATTGGTGATTATTATTAGGCAGTGGTCCATGGATGATATAATTATTATTTTACAAGGACAAGTTTTAATTTTAGATGGGGATAGAGTGAAATTGAATAAGCATTTAAGTATCTGTATGTCAGTCGTGGGCGTCTGACAAAATTCTTCCAGTTGAATCTAATCGCAGACTATATGACTCATTAGTCATTAGCTAATTAAGTCTTTGAAATACCCAAATATCAGCATAAAGTAAGCCTTAAAGTGTGTTGAAAACTAGTTTCTTGACATTCTCAAGAAAACTAAAACTCATGGATCTGACCTAACTTACCTGTTTTATTCTTCTGGTTTCTCCAAGTCAACTGCTGTGATGATCTTTTTTCTTTTTTTTTTGGCAAAATTTTGTGCGTAATTAATTAATTAATTCTATGTCTTATAACAATTTTTTATTTATTTATTTTATCTGTACACAAATTATAATACACATTTTCCTTTTAAGATATTCAAAATAAATAATCCACTTTTTTTTTTAAATTAAATTTATTATTATATTTTCAAACATGTCTTTTAATACAGTTATAATCAATCATATTATTTTAAAATAATTAATTTAATTTATAGTCATAATAAGAATAAAATAGTAAAATAAATAGAAATTCTTAATCTCTGTATCAAAATAAAAGTTGACTATAATTTGTGAATAAATATGTTAACATTAATAAAGTCTAAAAAAATTTCAATATTAATATTGACTAGATGAATATATATTCTAAAAGTAACTGAGTTTTTTTTATTTTATTTTATTTTATAATCGAAAAATTTTTAGTTACTTTTGGACTGGTTAAAATTTTGTTACGAATATACTTATTCTTTTATTTATTTAATATAAAAATATCAATAACAAATAAATACAATAATGTAGCTAAATCTTTCCCTATATAACTTGTTATATTCAAGTTAATTGGAATTACAAATTGCATTGGTGAAAAGAATAGAGAAATGAGATTGAGATATTATTGTAGGTTGTTATTACTGACTTCATTACTTGGATTTGTTGAGCCTGAACTTGCTGCATTAGTTGTTGAACCTAATTTTCTGGTCACAGTTTGGATTTTTTGCCAAATATATATATATATATATATATATGCAAGTATTCATGAAGATAAAATTATTATCAATATGATCATATCAATAAATCTGATGCCTTAAATAATTTATTGGGATTGACTATATGATGATTTTTGTCAAAAGATTTCAATTTGCTGAATTCATTGCTTAACAAGATTAGGTGTGTTAACTTGTTTGGTCAACCGTGCCACTGAATTGGCTGGCTAGCCTGCCTGCAAGTTTTTTTTTTTTTTTTTTTTTTTGTAAATAAAATTTTGCCCTTTTTTTCAAAGTTTTTGGAGGAAGAGCGGATTATTATTTTTTTTTAAAAAATAATATGTCTCAACCATTGAAAAAAAAAAAATTGGAAAACTAAAACGAGTAAAAATTTACACTTGCAATTCAATTTTTTTTTTTAAATGATTATACAATATAAATAATGGAACATTTTGGTTTTTCAAAAAGGACTTAATATTTGTTATGAAAATAACTGTACAGTAAAAAAAATAAGAATTTTAAAAGTGTTATATTCAATTTTAATAATTATCATTTTACATAATAGATTTAAAATATTAATTGTACTTAAATTCATAAGTGATTCACGAAATATTTTATTTATTTTAATAGTGTTATGTATCAATTTGCATAACTTAAATAACTTTGTACGAAATTCAAAAGTTCACGTGCAACTTTTAAATGTATTAACTCTAAGAATTAATTCAATTGATTGTCTCTTAATCAAAATTCAATTTTTAGGATCAAGACATAAGAAGGTAGTAATTCTAATTAGCTTTAGATTTAGTGGTATTGAAATCATTTTTAAGATTAAGTGATCTTGAGTTCATCGAAATCAAATTTATAAAAAAAAATGAATTCGCACATTATTAAGTAAGATTCGATTTTTAGAATCATATTACAAATTATAATTTTTAGAGAAAGTTGAATTGAATTGAGAATACTCCATATTAAATAAAAATAAAAAATTAATCTTCTTATAAGTATTATCACTATTAATAACTCTTTGATTCATATATTCGTAATTTTTAGAATTAGTAAATATTGAGATTAGTAATCCTACTAAATAAAAATTGCTAAAGGCACAATCTAGATTTTAGATAATACTGTTATCATAGATTAACTAAATTTTTAAAATTATTAAGCTCAATATGATTTATATGTACCGCATAGAGTATTATTTACTAATATTATAGTTAATAGTGTCAATTTGTGCTAGTGGATCGTATTTGGATCATATTGATCTATATTTATGACACGATTAAGGTCAACAAAAACACGAGCACGAGATAATTAATTTATCATGTAAAAAATCTAAATATAAATGCGATGTATTTAATTAATAGAAAACACAATACGGCTATGTTAAAAATTTTTATTCAATTAATTTTTTATTTTAGTATTTAAAAATTATCAAATATACCAAATTGATTCTATTAATTTATATTATTACAAAAAATATAATTAAATATAAATTTATAACCGAAATTAAAAATAATTTTTATATATGTATATTTTATAAGTCGTAAATATATTCACACAACATTTAAAAGAGTCTTAACGTGTTAGGTTTCTTTAATTGTCGAGAGTTTCTTTAATTATATATTTACTATTTTAATTATTATTTTTTTAATTAATATTATATTTACCAATTTATCTTGAAAGTTTTAAATTTAAAGGTAAAAATATTTTAAAAAACATATATAATAAATAGGTTAAATGTGCCAAACAGTGTTTCTTAAATTGTTTAACATGTTTTATTAAATAGATTAATAGCGTGTTAATTTCAAATTAAGCGGATCTACTTGAACTCGAACTATTTAATTGATATGTCATTTTTAGGTTGACTCAAATTTAACACAAAATATAAATCTAAATCCATTCTTTATGTATCGTATTCGAGTAGTATGTACCGATTGTGTGATATATTGCCACCCTTACTTGTGATTTATTACATACCAAAGGCTGTGATAATCTAATTACATAGCACTAGTTGGTTAGTTTCTTCTTCTTTTTTCTACTTTTTTTTTTTTTCCAATACAGGAAATGCTCATTGTATATATATATAATTATATACCATACGTGTGGGTCTTATAATTGAAAATGGGAAACATTTATAGATTTGTTTTTTGGCACACGAAACATGATAGACTTTGATTGCTGTGAAAGTGACTAAACATTGCTAAATGTTTATATATATAGAAAGAGAGAGAGCGATTAATAATAATATAATTAAGAAATATTGTTAGAGAATGTCCGAACATATATCATAATTGTTCAGATATTATGAGATGAGTTCTAAAAATTATTTCAAAATCAATAGTACTCATCTTAGAAAAAAAATAATATTATTCTCAAATCCTATAATAAACTTCGTATAGTATCTCTTACGTAGCCAATAGCAAAAATGCCAATGATAATAGTAATTATTATTATTATTATTATTATGTGATATGTTTAGTCTTCAGAATTTCAACTACTGTTTCCATATCCTAGAAAATGTGTAGTACCAACTAATAATGCACATCAGTATATACAGGTCTGAATAAAATGTGCTATTATGAAATAAAATTATTTTATTGATAAATTTGACTATATTGATATTTAAATTCGAAATTTTTCAAATTTAAAAACGATTAATATTATTATATAAAAAACTCATTCACCATTGAAATAAGTCAATTTGCTCCTTTTATATCTGTAGTTATAAGAATAAAAGACATTTTATTATTTTTGTAGTCATAAGATCCAAAAATTAATGATATGAAAGATTTTAAACAATAAAAACAACTAAAAATAAGAACTAAAGATATATATTTTAAAGAATTTCTATGAAAATAAAAATAAATATTACCCAATCAAAGTACACAGCCTATGACTCTATCCATATATTAATATATTATGAAATTGATTTTGAATATTGTGGATGTAAATGGATTGAAATAATGTATAAAAATGATATATATTTTATCATATTTTTGTGTATAATTTTGATATTCTTTATTAAAATTTTCTATTATCTAATTTTTGAAGATTTTTTTTTTTAGTAAAATTGATTCTAATTTGAACTCGAAATCTTTAAATTTTGGAGAGGATTTTAGTTCATACTTTATATTATTGAACTAAGGAAATTTTTTTTTTTTTTTTTGAGCTTTAAGTAAAAAAAAAGAAAAATTCGATTGCATAATGACAAGTACCAAGTATTGAAGATTTTTTAAACAGAAAATCAATAAATATATAAGAGCTTGGATGCATGATAGCTAATGGTAGAAAATTAATTAATTAAGTACTATTAACCCCACAGAAACATTAATCAAAAGGATATAAACAAAGAAAGAAGTTGTGTTAGGGCAAATTTTGGTTGGCTGTTCCTAATATAAGCAGTGTGTCTCACGCGCTATGAATTAGAGTATACAAAAACTCATCAGATCGCTATCCTCCGCTAACTGCTGTCATATATACTTTGAGACGGGACCATCCTCGAATTACTTTTCTTAATTAATTCTCAGGTTTATCTAAATTACAGTCTATAATCAATAAAGAATTAATACCAGCCATTAGATTTTATTTATTTAACATATAATAATAATAATAATAATAATAATAATCCCCGTCCTATAAAAATAGATATATTTTGACATTTACACATATTAATAAAGATATAGTTAATGTATTTAAATTAATAAATTTTATTAGTATTTTTTTAATATATGCATTCAATAATTTTTAATGACTTTTACTATTTTATTATGATTCATATTGATAAAGTTACACATTAAATATGGTTATATTAAAAAATTTAAAATTAATTATTCTATTATAAATAAAAGTGGCCTATAATTTATAAGAAAAAAAAATGAGCCTATTATTATGTGACATGAGAGTAATGATAATAATAACAATAAACTATATATTATAATTAAAAAATTAAAAAACAAAACTTTGACGTAGCATCTTTGATATATATATATATATATATATATATATATATATATATATATATATATATATATATATATATATATATATATCAATATCATTATCATCATCACACCATATCCCTTTACTCATAAGGAAGAAGAATTTTCTAAATAAATAAATGTAATCAAAATAAATTAAAGGAGAGAGAATAATTATATATAATAATTTAAAAAGATTTAAAGTTAAAAAAAAAAAAAAAGAAAAAAAATTCGATTCAAAATGCCTCCTCTCTCATTCGTCCAATCATCGCCTTTGATTTGTCAACTTAATAAGTTTCTGGTAATTTCCACTGTCCGTACCCTTCTCCTTATAGAACCGTTTCATATATAAATTACATACTTCACAACCACAACCCAAATCCTTATTATTATTATTTAATATATAAACATTCATTTGCATACTCAATATAGAGATTTATCAAGAAAAAGAAAGAAAGAAGAAGAAGATAAATAGAAACAGATATATTAAGAAGGAAATTGATTGAAAATTCAGCTTAGCAATGGCAGAGGAATTTCAGACCGGGATTTGCGGCGGGAACTGGTGGAATTTGTCAAAAAGTCATGTGTTCATGGGTGGTGGTTCATCACCTTGTTCTTCTACTGGGATTAACACGAGTGATATGGGAAGTTATGGTTCATGGCTAGTTACTGATGTTGTCGACTTGAAGCCAAGATCAGTATCATGCAAGGATTTTTCTAGTAATAATAATGATAATTCATCCGTCTCTGACACCTCTGTTATTTTTCAAGATTCACAAAAGACTCATCATCAACAACAACAACAACAGCAACACACTGATTCTGATAGTGGTGGTAGCTCTATTTTGATGGATTCCACTCTGCAAATGATGGGTTTTGGGATTTCTTCATCTTCATCTTCATCTTCATCTGATTGGACCCAAACCTTACTGTAGGTTCATTTACTTTTCTTTTTAATGAAATTAAAGATCTTTTTCTTGTTCCAATTATGGTTGAAGTTCAAGTACTTGAAAGCTTTTCTATGAATCAAGAATCATTTTCTTGTTACAGTTATGGTTGAAATTCAAGTACTTGAAAGCTTTAAATACAAGTTAGAAGAGAATATAGCCAAATCTGTAGCTTTCCTTATAGTTTTTGTTTTGAAAATTTGATATGAATTACATATGAGATTGGTTTATTTGTTATGGCTGCAGTCGCGGAAATGGAAGAAGTGAAAATAGCTACAATTCAATTTTGCATGAAGAGATGAATTCTTGTCAAATCCAAAAAGACTGGAGTCCAAAGAGCTATACAAGCACCGGGGAAGATTCATCCATTAATGCTTTTAAAGCAATAAATAGTAATAACAATCAAGATTTCAGTTTAGAGCAACAAAGGTTAAATTCTTTAACCAATAATTCTACAACAACCACCACAACAACAACGAATGGAGGCTTTTCAATGGGGTCAGCATCTTATGGTTACCCTTCAACATTTATACAAAGTTTATTCGAGCCTGATCCACAAACACAGCTACAACCACAACCACAACTACAGCAATCTCTTTTCAACAACCGGACCATTAATAACTACTCCTCGCCGCCGCCGCCACCACCAAATTATGGGACCATCTTGAATGATTTATCCCCTTCTTGGCCCAAACTTGCTCCCTTTCTAAAACCCTCATTGCCAATCAAGCACTCTCAGCCTACTGGTGGCTTACACTTCTCTAACAACACACCTTTCTGGAATGCCTCTGCAACTGCTCTAAATGATATTAGACCCACTTTTTTAACTTCTCAACCTCAATTTCTTGTTCCTACTTTTGAAGAGAAACCCAGTTGCCCCAACATCACAACAAAGGTAAAGATTATGATTTTCTTTATTTTTTGCTAGTTAAGCTGCAACTGGGATTTGAACTTATAATCTCCCAGTCCTGGAAATGAGTACCTATTAGTCATTGAATAGATTTAATTTTATAACTAGGGTTTAATTTGAAAAATATTTTTGTGGGTTTTTATGTTTCAGTCTAATAACAACGAAGAAGTTCGAGACTCGGGATCAGTAGTTAAGAAAGGAAGTGAACCAGCATTCAAAAGGGCTCGAATTGAAACGCCATCGCCATTACCAACTTTTAAGGTATAAAATATAAATATTCAATTAGGCTTTTGATCATAGTGGGAACTTTAAGCTTTTCTATCAATTTTTGTTTTCTTATACTTAAGAAAAAAAGTGAATATTGATACCCTTTGTTATACATGATCACCAGGTCCGGAAAGAGAAGCTAGGGGACCGAATAACTGCTCTTCAGCAATTGGTTTCGCCTTTTGGAAAGGTGAGTCTTTGGATTTTTTTTTTTTTATCTTTTGTTGCAAAGAGATAGTACAAAAAAGACTACTGCTTACTTTGTGGTCTCAATTCAAAGTTCAACTTTGGTTTAATTTAAAAATGAATGTATCTTTTAAATCTAATTATATATAGTGTCTGTTTCTTTCAGACTGATACTGCATCTGTTCTCCAGGAAGCCATTGAGTACATCAAGTTCCTCCATGATCAAGTCAATGTATGTTCCCTTAATTATCTTCTTCTTAATACTTCAGATTAATTGGCACAAAAAGAAAATTAAGGGAAACCCTTACTGATTTAAACAATTAATGTTACATGCTTTGATTAATTTTTGTCAATGCTTGTAGGTTTTAAGTACTCCATATATGAAAAATGGCAATCCCATTCAACATCAGCAGGTAATAACGTTATTTTGTTTCTATATTTGGTTTTCTTGCTTTTTAGTTTACACTGAAAATACATCAACAAGGGCTTGGTTCAGTGGTACTAGTCAGTCATTTTTAAGATGGTGAAGTCTCAAGTTCTAGTTGTAATTGCAGCTAAATTTACTAAATTAAAAAATATGCTTATATTCTATTCTATTAGGGGCTTCCTAAATATAGCTTTATATATAGTATATTTGATTGCTTAATTAAAAAGATCATTCTTTGAGACATGTATTCAAACATATTGTAGGCTGCGGAAAAGATGAAGGAGCAATTAGCAGAAGGGTCAAAACAAGATCTAAGAAGCCGAGGACTATGTCTAGTCCCAATCTCAGTCACATTTCCCGTAGCTAACGAGACGACAGCTGATTTTTGGACACCAACATTTGGAGGCAGTTTCAGGTAGATATGTAAACCAACAGGATGGGATTGATAACTTAAGTACAAAAATGAAAATTAGGAGCTGAATTGTTGTGCTAGCTGTACCAGTCTTGATCGAAAAGCTAAAGAAAACAAAAGAAAAAGAAAAAGAAAAGAGAGTAAAAACTAAAAAAAAAAAAAAAAAGGAAGTGACCCTTCAAAGATGGACAGGCAATGCTGGGCCAGCTACAACCAGAATGATGTAGGGCTAGCAAATGATTAGGGGACTCTCTTGAAGACATATATATATATATATATATTTAAGTTTTAATTAATTTTATTGTACCTTTAACTACCCAACTAGTTGTATTTGTTTTTATATATATATAGGTAATTAAAAGGTGGGTTAAGCACAGGAACAAGTGCTAAATTTAGCCAAAATTTAACATTGGTTTAGAGATAATTTGTAGTTAATTGAAGAGCTGAATTTAGCAGATGGGTTTTGTTCCTGTTATAGAGCTGGCATTACCACCTTTTATTATTGTTGTTATTGGAAAAAAAAGAAAAGACACAAGAAAAAGAAGAAAGAAATAAAGAAATAATAATTATTATTATTATTTGTACTCATTGGATTGTTATTGCTATTGAAAAAAAAAAAAAAAAAAGAAGTGAGTGGAGCTCATTTGATTGGTATTTGTAACTTTTTCATTTGTTTATATGTTTATGAATGTGCAAGTGGAAGTCAGAGGGCGGCCCACTGTTCCTGCTTTTAGGGTTTCTGCTTATTCATTTCTTCCTTTCTGTACTATAGTATATGTGAAAGAAAAGGAGATAGTGCATGCTCGCGCGTTCATTTCATGCGCTTTAGATATCTCTTTCTGTAGAATTACTGTAATGGGAATGGCCATTGTGTACATTACAACCATTTCTAGCTAATTTGATCTATGTTAGTTATAGGAAATTAATGTTGATTCATGTTATTACTAATATGATATGATATCATATAATCCTTAAACCATAACAATTTTTCTTTTCATTCAATTTTTCTTTTTGAGCCAGTTTATAAGTCAATCGAGATTAAGTTTTATTTTTAGATGAATTTAATAGTGTATCCCTTATACTCAGTCTATACATTTAAAAATTATCTCATGAGTGTTAGTCAGGATAATCGAACCTTAATTAATAAGATGATAAGTAAATTTTCTTATCAATCGAGTTAACTCTCAGAATTATAAAATTTAAATTTCATGGCATCATATTAATGGACTTTTTATTCAATATTATTAAAATAGTTAATGAATTTATGAAATATCAAATTGGAGTATTAGTTGGAGTTAAATATACCAATAATAATATTAATAATAAATTCACAACATCATAGCTATAATAACATCACTCATTTTTAGCTTATAAGAGATTTCAATGGAGAAGGTATAAAAGCTAGTAATATTTTAGGAATGAATCTCTTTCGGGTATCCCATTAATTAACTTGCAAACTTTGTTCATATTTATGTTATCTTCTATATTACTTACAAGTTTGTAGTAGTTGGATCCTTAATTGCTGCTAAATACCCACTTAAATGATAATGTCAACTTAATCATTTGTGTTTTTTCTGTTAATTTATGCAAGAAGTTTTGCACAAACAAAGGATTATAATTGTGTACAACTTTATCCAGCATGAATCTTCCTCCTGTTTTGCCATAATTACTGTTGTCTTAACCATTATTGTCTTCTTTTTTTTTTTTTTTTTATCCAGTAAGGGAAATGATAACTACTGTAGGAAATGTTAAGCTGTGCACATCATTTAAAAAAAAAAAAAAAAAATTCTATATCTTTCTTAATTTTCTAATTCTAAGAAATGAACTAAAATTGGCCACCTGCCTATATTCGCAAATAAAGCATCGTTCTGTTTGATCAATTTATTCCTTGAGGGAATAGTAAAAAAAAAATATATATATATATATATTACTTTGTTACAAATTGCTAAGAATTGAATTTCTCACAATTTGTGGAGATTATTATCTCGTGAGTTTTTGATTAATTTTTTATTTAATTTGCATTTTCTTAATATATTTTAATATATATAAACAATTATTATTTTTAATCAAATTTAAATATTATCTTAGGATAATTTTGGATATTAATACAAAAATATATATGGGCTAATTGAAAATAATAAAAAAAATTATATATATTGGTTTATGTTAATTTTTTATCGATACTTATAAAGAAATATAATTACATGTAAAAAAAAATATGTAAAGTGATTTTATATAAATTTAATTTATGTTGAGATGACTTGATATAGAGTTAACTTCTAAATTCTAAATCGGTTATTATATTTAACAGATAACAAAAAAAATTTTAAATAATTTTTGAGTTCATATTATATATATATAGATTTTACTGAATATATATATATATATATATATGCATATGCATATATAATAGTTGATATGCATAGTCCTAAAGATTTTCAATATCTTCGTCTTTACGATTATCTAAAAGAATTCTTCAGCAAATTAATTTGTCCAAAATAAGTAATTAAATAGCCGAATCTTTTTCTTTAAACCTTTTATTGGATGGCATAGAATTCTTTAAACAAAGCGAAGACTTTTCATCCATTAATTAGACCAATCAATATATATATATAAAACTCCAGTTTGGAGCTGTTGTCGTCTACGATTTGCTTCCATGACCACAGATGATGCCCAGAAAATAATTTTCCCTGCTATCTTCTACTGAAAAACCTAATAATTATTAATTATCTTATGCTAAAATGTTTGTTGTTATACTATTATGTTTTAGTTTAGTGATATTGAAATTATCTTTGAAACTTTTCAAATTTTTGCTGAACTATGCGACTTTGCGAATTCAATGTTACCAATGATTTTTTAAAAAAAAAAAAAAAAAAGTTTTAAGTCGTTCAAAAGAGAAGAAGAAGAGGGTTTGGGATTTACACCACAGAAATTATAGGTTAAATGTACTTCAGAAAAAAGTTGAGTGCAACAGCAAAGGGGAAAGAAATGAATTTGCAATTAAACAAATTAATTAATTGATTTCATTTTCATTTTTATATAATTAAACAAGTAAGTATAATTAATTAATTAGGAATCATAAATTAAGTTGCATTTCAAATAAATGTGAAAAGAAAAGAAAGAAAGGAAGGAAAAGATACTAAAGCCTGTAAAGCAAACATAATTGAAAGAAATAATGAATGTAGAGTTCAATCAAGTATGCAAAAATTTCAAAGAAAGCTTAATATTGAAGAATCCCTTTGACAAGTGACTAATCATGAAAAAGCACTTTAATAGCTAATATCTTCTCTCTTGATTGGTATCACTTAACACTTTCTTTATTATCATCTTTTTGGTGACTTTCAATTTGATCGGCTGATGGGTATTATACCATAGCTTCAAGCATCAGTATCAGTACCGGTTGCTCTCGAATTCAATTCTTAATAATTTTTTCTTTAAGGTAAGAAAATTATTCAAATTTCAATAGGACAAGTCTGGCTCATAATTTAAAAATATATATATATACAGAGAGAGAGAGGAATACTACAAAGGGAAAAAAAAGCTATATGGGCATCATTTTGATGTTAAAATAAAGTGAGTCCCAGCAATTACAAGCTTTACTTTAATGGCATACCTTCTTTTTTTCTTGTTTTGGCTAATCAAGGACAAACTCAACAGTTGTCTTATGCTACAAGTTTCTCATGCCTAAAAAGGGTTATTTCTTTTTGCACCTTTGAATCTAATCCTTTGCCGATGAGTTTTTGATTCAGTAGTTTTGAATTCGTCTTTGAAATTAAAATTTCAAGTTCAAATTTTAATCGAAATCAAATTTACAAAAGAAAAAATAATAATAAAAGAATCTAATCCTGTAAGCCATTATCAAACAAATACATATTTTGCTTAAGCTAGCCCTCTAAAAGGATGATTGAAAGTACCTATGAAAGTTGTTTCATATG
The DNA here is from genome assembly GCA_947687605.1 of Reutealis trisperma. Taxonomy (NCBI): domain Eukaryota; kingdom Viridiplantae; phylum Streptophyta; class Magnoliopsida; order Malpighiales; family Euphorbiaceae; genus Reutealis; species Reutealis trisperma. The sequence goes on from CANTUT010000876.1 coordinate 216,606, forward strand.
GCCAAGAATATATATATATATTTTAAAATGGGGAGAGAGATTTCTTGTCATAAACTTTTGTATTCTTGAATTGTCGAGCTCTACTTTGACCTCTCATTGTTACAATTTCAAAAACATGTATTCTCTGCTACAATTGAAAGAGTTCAATTCCAAATAATGTAAAAGTCACAGTGTGTGTATATATATATTAGATGGTACTTACTTTTAAAAAGGTAACACCAATAAAAGGAAATTAGAATTTCTAGTCACAGTCAAAGACAGTTGATGATATTTTCTCATGGTTCAGTATTCACTTATATATATCCATTTGATCCTAACTAATTTTCCTAAAGCAATTCTTCATATGAAAGAATTCATTAGTAATTTTATATAATTAAATAGTATTTGAAAAATGGATGAAGTAATAGTTTGGAAATTCAAGATAAGTTATTCATAAATCTAATTTCTTTCTTTTCTTTTCTTCTTTTTTTTTTTTAAAGAAAAAAAAAATCCACCATTTAGAAAGAGAACTAAAATATGATCCATCATCACGCATGTTTACTTCTTCCATTTCTTTCGTTCCATAGTGAGATTGAAGTTAATTACTTTCAGAATTTATGTCAAGTAGAGTTCTTCTCGCTACAAAAATTTGACAGTTTATTGATAAAAAAAATCCGTTGGTAAATTCAAAAAATTCATCTGTATTTTTATTTACCGATGATTTACTGATAACTCCAAATAATAGGTAATTTGACTATCGACAAAAAAGTAAATCGTTAGTAAATTACTGATGAAATTTTCATATGTAAAGTGTTATTCGATTGTCAAAATTTTTGTAGGAGAAATAATTTACCGACAAAATAATGAGTTGGTAAATTGCTAATATTTTTTAAAAATTAAAAAAATATATTGGCAATTTGTCTGTAAATTTTAAATTTTTTTGAAAATAAATATTCCATTGGTAATTCTGTAAATTATTTTTTAAAAAATAAAACATTCCAACTGTAATACGTCAGTAACTTTGAAATATTTTTTAAAAATTTTCTCATAATCTGTCGATAAAATTATTTATATTTTTAAAAAAATAAAAATAATATGAAAATTAAAAAAAAGAAAGAGATTATAAAATAAATTAGGAAGCTTAAAAAAATTCAAAATGACTAAAATTTAAAAAAAAAGACAAAAATTATATTTCAAAACTAAAAAAATTAAAGGAACAGAGAGAGAGGATAAAAAAGAAAAGACTATGATAAATTAAAAATTTAAAGTTAAAATAATTTACTAAATTTATTTTATAGTTTACTAAATTATAAAATGAATTAGTAGCCATAAAAAATATAATTAAAAATTAAATTCAAGATAAAAATTTATTAAAGTTTTTTCAAAATCACATGAATACATTTTTTATGCTACAAAAAATATAAGAAATATAAATCACAAAGTATACAAATTAAAGAAAAAATAAAGAAAATTTAAAAATATGAGAATAAATTTATACATTTTTTCTATTGAAGGGTTTGGAATTTAAAAAGTAAAATAGAAAAGAGAGAGAGAGAGAGAGAGAATAAGAAAGAAAAAGCTTTAAGTTTTTAATATAAATTTAAGAGAACAATCCTTGAAAGACAGTTGTTAAAATTAGAAAGTTCATTTCTATATTAATCATTTAATATGTTCATATTTAATCAATGTAGGATATTTTTTCATATTATATTCTTAACAGTCCCATCAAGTAGTAATTAAGCGGAGACAATTTTAACTAAGTCTAGTTAATACTTGCAAAATTTTTTATATGGAACAATTAAAAGTTCAATATAGGCAAAAAAATAAATTTGAAAGCTCATCATTGGGAGAAAGATAATTGAAAGAAATCTATCATGGAATAAGAATTAAAATCAAATTAAACTCAGAATATACTGAAAATTAAAAAAAAATGAAATCCCAATCCAAAATTATGACAATAGAGAAGGTGATATAAGAATCAATTAAACTCTGATACCATATTAAATTTTTAATATGGATTTGGAAAAATCAACATTAAAAGCCAGGTATTAAAATTAGATAGTCTATTTCTATATTCATTGTTTAATATATTTGAATTAAATCAATATATGACATTTTCCATATTATATTTTTAACAAAGAGTATTAAATGAGAAAAGAAAAAGAAAATGATGAAAAAGAAATTAAACAAGTAATTGAAAAGAAAATGAAAACGTAATTAAATGAGAAAAAAAAAAAAAGAAATTTCATTTGCGAAAAATGAAAAGAAGAAGTGTGAGAAAAAAAATAGGAAGTGAGAAATATAAATTAAGATGTGGAGGAAAATGATGAGGAAGAAAGGAAAATTCCTTTTATATTTTTTTATGCAATTCCCCAATGGATTTTCAATGGTAAATTTTTCAATAAAAATTTGAAAGAAAAAATATTTCTTCAAATTTTTTATTTAACAACAAATTATTGACGAAAATTTCATCAGTAATTACTTTTTTTAAAAAAACTTTGATGAAAATTTGGAGAAAATTTTGCTTCGAAATTTTTTATTTATGGACAGATTACCAATGAAAATTCCATTTGTGATTAACTTTTTTCTTAAATTTTAGTAAAAACTTTCATCTATCGATGCAAAACTTTAGTGAAAATTTATAGAGAAATTTTCCTCCAAATTTTTTATTTTTCAATGGATTACTAATGAAAATAACATCAGTAATTAATTTTTTAAAAGAAATAGTGAAATTTTAGAAGAAAATTTTTCTCCAAAATTTTTATTTACTGATGGAAATATTTTGTCAATAAATTAATAAATAATATTTAAATTATTATTTTACAACAGAATTTTCCATTGGTAAATTAAACAAAAAATTCATTTACTATTTTATTGACATAATAATTCCATCAATAGATTAATAAATAAAATTTCAATTATCAATTTCCATTGGTAAATTAAAAATTCATTTATTAATTTACTGACAAAATAATTCCATTGGTAAAAAATAATTTTTTTTAAATTATTGATAGAAATGACTCATTGGTAATCCATAAAAAAATTTATCGACAAAAATAATCCATTGGTGATTATCAAAAATAAAATAAAAAGCTTATTTTATTTTTAACAATAAAAATTTCCATTGCTAAAGATGGCGCCAAATTTTGCCCCTAATTTAGCAGTAAAAATTACTATTGATAAATATTATCTATAAATTCATTGGTAATTCATTGCTAATTGCTTTTGCTACTCTTTGGCTCCTTATTTAGCAACAAAAAAATTTCATCCATGAACAAGTATTAATAAATCATCGGTAATTTGTTAGTAATTGCGAAAAAAAATGTCCCATGTTTTATCAATATTCCATCTATATAATTGAATAAATTTATCAATGAAAACACTTCTGTCAATAAATTTCTTTCAATAAACTATAATTTTTTTGTAGTATTTTCTTAACTTTATCGATTGGGTTGTTCACAATTATGTACAAACAAGCCATATAGTATATATTTACTAACTTAAAAAGTTTTAGTAAAAAGCCAATATCTACCTTAATAAGTATGATTAATCCCTTTAATTATATCTCATGACAAGTGAAATATCTTGAATTTGAGTTTTTAGTCTATTGATATAATATAAGTTTTGACTTTTACAGTGAATCTAATAAAAGATAGGAGTATTTTGTTGTGGTATGTAAAATTGTTTATTCCCATTTTGCATATGGTCTCATGAATATAAATAATAAAAAAATCCAAAACTAAAAACAATATTAAAGAAGAAATGTTGATCTCTTTTTTGGTGTAATTCAACAATTAAATTAAAAAAAATAAAGTACTATTTAGTTTCTGAAATTTAACAAAATTAATGAAATTGTCCCTATATTTTGAATAACTCACTCCTTAGTTTCTCAAGTTTGATTCCATCAAATTATTTAATCCTTCCATCCATTTTTTTTTTTTACCTTTTCCATTAAGAAAATGAAAAAAATAAATTAGAAATAAAAGAACATATAAGATTTTACCCTAAAATAGCCTCACATATATAAAATACTCACATTTGCTCTCTCTCTCTCTCTCTCTCTCTCTCTCCCTATTAATTGATGTTGTTCCTCCTCTACCACCGCCACTACTACCATTGTCAACCACCTTCTCCTCTATCTCACCACTCTTTCTCTCCTTAACCATTCTCTTTTTCTCCTTTTAATTTCAAACCAATTCCCAAAATCTAAACTTTCCAATTTCATTTGCTTTTAAAACTAGAAGCTTTTCTCTATATATAATCAATTCAATCTCACATCTTCTTTCACATTCTTTATTTTTACTTTTCTTTTTCTTTTTCCAATTTATATTTTCTCTAATCTTATAATTTTACTTACTCAAAATGGAGTCATATTGGTAATGGTTACTCCATCACTACCACCACCACAACTCAGGTTTTTGACATAGTAGAGCTATCAATTTAGAGAAAATAATTACAGTATATTGATTTGCACATGAATTCTAGAAAGTAATCTACTAAAACCTCTTAATTCTAGGAATTTTAGGAATTCTAGGAATTGGGCATCTATTTTGTTGATTTCGAAGGAAATATTGAAATAGGAAGAAAAGAGTTTCTTTATTCAAATTGTCAAAACTATTCTCCCTAACAATAATAGACATATTTATATGTTTTAATGATGATACCCTAAAGTTATAAAAGTAAAGGCCAAAAAAACCCAACAAAATAGCCCAAAAAGTACATAAAAATAAAACAAAAAACTTTAGAACCTCTAAAACAGTTTCAAACAGTTGAATTTGGGCTCAAAAGCAGGTGGTGTTGGGTAAACCTAGACATGATTATATATCTCTAAATGAGTTTCAATTTGATATATTATGGGTCTTGTAACTCATTCATAGCTAAAAATTATAGCCTTTCAAAATTGACTTGCACAGGAAGCCCTATCCCTTTGTTCCAAAAACTGTAAAGCCCGTTTTTCTATTTTCTAGCCCGCATCATTCCCCCTTGGGAAGAGAAAATTTGTCCTCAAATTGGCAGGTGCATCATCATTAGAGGAATCACCATGGAAAGGAACCAAAGGCTAACATCCGTAGTGCGAATGTGACTAGGCAGTTCAAGACAATATGCATTGGGGTTGATCTTCTCAATTATTTCCATAGGACCGATCTTCTTAGCAGATATTTTATTGTAATCCCAAACTGAAAAATGATCCTTAGTCAAAATTGCCCATATAAAATCTCCCACATCAAACTCCATATGCCTGCATTTTTGGTCTGCACGTTGCTTATATTGAGAGTTGGCCAACGTCAGATTGTCGTGCACTATCATATGAACTTCCTGTAAACCATTCACAAAGTCTGCTACTTTCCTATGAATTTTCGTTCGACTTGGTAGAGTCATCAAATCAAGTGGTCCTTGAGGCTGAACAGAATAAACTACCTAGAATGCACTAAAGCCAGTGCTGTGACTAATCGCATGATTATGAGCAAACTTTGCTTGACACAACTTTTCATCCTAACTCTTGACATGGTCCCTAACCAAACAACTTAGCAAATTGCCAAGAGACCTATTAGCAACTTCAGTCTGTCTATCCGTTTGAGGGTGATAAGAACTACTGAAATTCAACTATGTATTGACCATCTTCTATAAGTTGTGCTAGAAGTGACTAAAAAAATGGGTGTCCTTGTCTGAAACAATTGTTAGACAGACTGTGTAGATGGTACACTTCATGAAAGAATAATGGTGCCACAACATTTGTAGTCTTCTTGCAAGGAATAAAATGAACAATCTTAGAGAAACGATTAATAGTAACAAAGTTAGAATCATTACCTTATTGTGTGTGTGGCAGTCCCAACATAAAATCCATGCTAATGTCAACCCAAGGCTGATAAGGAACTGGTAATGGCATGTACAATCTTGCATTAATAGTTGTTCCTTTAGACATTTGATAAATTCTATACCTCTACACATACTTTTTAACTTCTTTGCGAATGCCGGGCCAAAAGTAAGAAGCTTCAGTTAACTACAAGGTTGAATCTCCACCAACGTGATCATCCCTATGTAGTTCTTGAATTATTTGCAAATGCAAGCTACAATCTGGAATACATGATTGATTACCCTTAAATAGAAATCCATTATGTAGCAAGAAATATGTTTTCCCCTCAGCCTGTATTTCTTGTAAAATCACAGAGAAGCAAGGGTCAGTGTTAAGCAAATCTCGAAAAGAGTTAAGACCAAGAACTAAAACTCTCATGGAAACCTACATGTTGTTCTTGAGGCTCACGGCATCTACAACCCCGATTAATGACCCTTAACTTATGCTTCACAACAAAAGTGAACTACTCCAAGTAAGCAACCCATAGTGCATGTTAAGAAGATACTTTATTTTATTTATGTAAGTGCCTTAGGGATCGTAATCAGTATACAAGACAAACTCCCTATGAAATAGATAATAGCGCCAATGTTTTACAGCTTGCACTACTACATAAAACTCCATATCATATGTGCTATAATTGAGTTTTGCGCCAAATAACTTTTCACTGCAGTAAGCCATGGGTCTGCCATTCAAACTCAACACGGCTCCAATTCCAACCTTAGAAGCATCTATATGCAGCCAAAAAGGTTGTGAAATCTGGCAATACCAAAATTAACGCAGTTGTTAGGCGGTCCTTAATCATCTGAAAGGTGGAGTCTGCTTCTTTAGTCTACTCAAATAAGCTACCCTTCAGGCAGTCTATAATAAGAGCCATAACAGTGCTAAAATGTGGGATGAAATGCCAATAAAAAGAAGCAAGATGATGAAAACTTCAAACTTTAGTTATAGTCTTTGCTGTAGGCCACTACTTTACCGCTTTAACCTTGGTATCATCAATCTGCAACCTTTCACCCAAAACCACATAGCCTAAGAATACACCTTGCAAGTCATAAACACACACTTCTTTGTTACTGCATAAAACTTTTCCTTGAGTAGCACATTCAAAACCTCCCTAATATGTTGTAGGTGCACTTTAAGGTTAGCACTATAAATCAAAATATCATCAAAGTACACAACAACAAAGCCACCAATAAAAGGTCTTAATAGCTTATTCATCACACATATAAAAGTGCTAGAGGTATTAGACAACCCAAAAGGCATCACTAACCACTCATATAAACCCTTATGTGTCTTCAAAGCTGTTTTCCACTCATCCCCAAGCCTAACTTGAATATGATAATACCTACTCTTTAAATCTAGTTTAGTAAATATGGTTGCACGACTAATTTGATCAAGTAAATCATCCAGATAGGGAATAGGAAATATATACCTAATAGTGATCTTATTGATGTCTATGCTATCTATATACATCTTCTAGGACCTATCTTTCTTAGGCATTAAAAGGGCTGGTATTGCACATGGGCTCATACTCTCCCTGATGTGTCCCTTAACTAGCAGCTCTTTAACCTGCCTACACAACGCCTTATGTTTTCTGGTAATCATCTTGTAGTGTGGCCTATTAGGCAAGGCTACCCCTAGTTCCAAATCTATATGATGTTGTATGTCACGTAGAGGTGGTAAGCTATCTGGTATCTCATTAGGAAAGACATCACTAAATTCGATTGGTACTGGAGCCACTTCTGTTGGGATAGTTTCAGGCTGTGCAACCTCCTTTCCAATTAGCACAAAAACTATCTTAACTTCCAGCAATTCTTCATCAAATTGAGCCAATGATAACAAATTGGTGCTAGTCGTTACATGTGGAGACTTAACTTCTGTTGGTTTGCTGGGTATTAACATGATTTTAACACCCTCAAACACAAAGCTATAAGTGTTAGCTTGCCATCATGAATTACACTCCTATCATACTGCCAAGGCCTTCTTAATAGTAAGTGACATGCATCCATGGCCACCACATCACACTAAACAGCATCTTTATATCTTATACCAATAAAAAAAAAGAAACTAGGGCTCGTTTAGATACTATTACCTCACTGCTCATCTTAAGCCAAGATAGCTTGTATGATTTAGGACGCTTCTCCATCTAGATATCCAATCTCTACACTGCCTCCTCATAAATAAAATTATCACAGCTGCCTGTATCAATGTGTAATACCCAACGTCTCCATAGCTCATCAGAATTATAATAATACCATAAAATATAAATTTTTGGGTATAGTATCAATGACATAGTGATAGGATGATAGAAACTCTTATTGGTGCTAAGTGCTTGAGTGTGTACATTTATGAGATAGGAATATTTATTGTATGTTTTATTGAATTAATTTTAGGCAATATGGCTAAGTTTAGGCTTATTATGATATGGGAAGGTAAGATTTAAAATGCCAAGTGAAAGGGAAGGGAAAAAGTTACGAAAAAATTTTAAGTTTGGGAAACGTTTTCGGGTGAGCTTGTTAATGGGCTTTTGGACTCAAAGCCCAAGCCCATAGAGTGGCCGGCCCTAAGGCCTCAAATGTTGGTGGAGTTTGACTAAAGAATGGTTAGAACAAGTTAATTAGGGGTTAGGATGAGAAAGGAATTAGGTTAGCCATATTTGTTGACTTATGCCAACTTTACACCTAAGCCTCCTACTTTTCCATCACCATGATTATGTTCACTTTGGTGATGATGGTGTTCATTATTTTGATGCTTAGTCACCATACACCTAAGGGCTATCTCAACCATCCATCTTGATCAATCTTAGTCCTCCATTTCAAGTAAAAATGTGACCATTGATTTTGTGTGATTAAATCACCACCATTGATTTTATTTGTATATAAAATGAAATTGTGTTAAACCATTTCATTTGTAACCTACACCAAAAATTTCACCCTCACCAAAGACTAAAATCCTCCCAACTTGTTCTTCAACTTAGAGCTAAATTTGGAGCATTTCAAGGTGAGATTTATTGCTTAAGTGATTCCTTTCTTTCCTTAGCCTAAGTATGATAAATTGTTAGCAATTATTCCTTTTCTTTTGATTTATATAATTGGATTTTGGTGGAATGATTAGAAGAGGAGTTAGTTTGGCATGTTAAGTGATGAAATATGAGAATTGGGGTTAAGGATTTGGGGTTTAATAGGTGAATAATAACAAGGGAAGCATGAAAAATCAATGAAGAGGAAGTTACATAAGGTTCGGCCAAACTAGGAATTTTAGGGGAAGTGTCCAAACATTTTTTTAATAATATCTAAGGTTATTTGGGATGTTGAAAAGTGGTTTAAAAATGTAAAATTTGAATTTAGAGATTTTATTCAAAAATTGAAATTCTTGAAGGCATAATGCATGATATAAGGAAAGTGTGTAATGTGAAATGTAGTTTGATGTTTGATTGTTATGGTAGGCTTTGCATAACATTAATTTTATCTTGGCAAGATCAATTTGAGATTTGATTGAGAAATTTTGGGTTTTCCCCAAATCATCCCAATTTGGTAAAGTTAGGGTTTATGAGAATTGGAAGAGATTAGTTTCAATGGGTGAATGAATGTTGATTGTTTAAGCATTAGTTTGATAAACATAAAATTTAATTAAGGAATTAGGAAGGAAAAGGAACCTAATTGTTTTAATGAAAGGATTTGGACAACATGGGATTTTGAAATAAAATGATTAAATAATTAATGTGTTTATGTATGTTATTGTTTAATGTATTGGAATGTGTTTGGTGATTAGTAGTAGGAAGTTAATGTTAAGTTGAGTTAGAATGAGATTAGCAAGTTTGAGGAGTAGGAATTAATGTATGATTATTTGGGTGTATTTGTAGAATCCAAAGGCAAAGGCATTGCTCGGGATACCGAGGAGCCTCGTTATAATCTACATCAGAACTATCGGTATAGGAGCTAAGGAGCAAAAGGTGAGTACTTAATAATATAATATGCCTTGTTTCATATACTTGAACCTTTATTGTTCCAACCTTAATGGTTGAATTGTTTCTATGCCTTGAAAAGTTGAATGGCTCATTGATATTCCACAATCTTGATTTCTTGATAAGCTTAATCTGCTTATTGAATATTGAACCGTTGATATAATACTTCCTTGATTATTGAGCCAAAGTGAACCAAACATTTCTTTATGGCACTTGGCCAAATGAGTCTATATTGTTTGATCTTATAGTATGATCAATAATGAGAACCCAATTGATATTATATATTATCCATTGTAATATTATATTTCTTGTGCTTTAAATATAAGCCTAAATGTTGGATCACTTTTCTAATTAAAATGCATTGCAATTCTTTGGCATGCATGATATGCTTTACCAATTATTGAATTAAATATCTCTTATGGCACTTGGCCAAATGAGCCTTATTGCTTCATTTCCTAATATGATCAATGATGGGAAATTTGATTATTTATTGATATATTATCCATTGAAGTATTTCATGAATGGAAAGGAAAAATGTTTTAATGATATCGTGGCAAGCAGAATACCCCTTTGATGTGGGGCAATACATCAGACATTGTGCACAATGGTAATGAACCTGCGGATAGGGTAAAGAGTATCCGAACCCTAACTGGGAAGGGTTTATGGCCCCCAGTACGTGTGACCCGATCAGTTGTACGTGTGACTGATATGGGAGTGAGCAAGGCGTAAGCCGCCACTCAAGTGATAATGATAATGTGGGAAACATACCGTTTCCATAAAGGAAATATTCTGCTAAAAATGCAATAATTACTGTATATGGAAAACTATTCCATGAGAATGATTCTTGATACGTTTCACTTCATTGCTATAAGAAATTATTACTAAACCACCTACCACTTGTTTATTTTATACAGTATTATTTTGTACTCACTGAGTTTTGTCTCACCCCATAGTTGTTATTTATTTTCAGGATCAGTTGACGGTTTGGCAAGGTAAATTCCAAGTTCTGCATCTCCGCTTGGAAATTGCGTTGCTGATTTTGGGTATCATCATGTATATATTTTGTTATAAATTTTGGAGGTTTCACTCTAGAGCTCCATATTTTGTTAAAAGTCTGTAATAATGGTATAACTTTGAGTATCATTAATATGTGTGGTTGGGTATTATCTTATTATAGCCAGATGTATGATTAACACTCACTTAAGTTGCAATTAAAATACTAGAAAATGGAGTTCAAAAGCGATAAATATGAAAATGAATTTAGATGTTGAATGACTATTACATGGGAATTATGGCTACAATCTTGGGTTAAGGGTAATGTAATGGTAATAGTTTATGAGTTATAAGTTGTTCTACGGATTTAGGTGACCTTATGTCTCCCTATGCCCTAGGACAGTCGCGGCTCAAAGATGGGTCGTGACACAATGACAAAACAATAAACCTTGCCCAAGATAGTGCATGTTGAATGGAAAATATTACTTTGCAACTAATCATCCTCATTTGTAGCCTTAGGTGTTAAGCAAGATCTCCTAACAACCAAAATAGCCCCTATATCTCCACCTACAATCTCTTCATCTAATGGTTCATCATCATCATACACCGGTTGCCCCTCAAATACCGCATTTTCCTCAGCACAACCATCAGTGTCAACAAATAAAGCTTTCTTGCCATATTTCTTACACTGAGACTGGCTATGCCCTACCTCCCCACAAGCAAAACACTTAATATTGCTATTACTAACCCCTCTATTAAACTGATTAACATCACTAGCAACTTTAGTACCACTGTCTCCTGCTTGACCCATAACAGCATTATCAGCAATATTATTATTGTTTGGATTAGAAAAATTACCAAACCTGCTAGTACGTCGTGTTTATTTTTCAACCATTAAGGCACTCTAGTGTGCAGCAAAAATAGAAATGAAATCAAACATGTTGACAATATCCTAAATCTGAACCCTCAATGCCCCAATGCACCATGCCACCAACTGGTCCTCCGTCTCCTGGATCTCATTTTTGGCAATTAATTGATAAAATTCAATGGTAAAATTGCATCTCGCAAATGCTTCTTCATCTTTTCCCAAGTATTAATTTTTTACTTTCCCAACTTGTTATGGGTTAATTTTAACTGTTGCCACTAAGCTAATGCTCTTCCCTATAATCTAGTAGCAATCAAAGCCACACGCCTATCATCTGGCACTCCTTTAAATTCAAAAACCTCCTCCACTGTAGCTGACCAATCAAGGAATTCCTCAGGTGTGAGGCTACCATGATATTCTGGAATTTCAATCCGCATTCTAGTCTCCAATGTCTTCTATCCTCTTCTTTGAAAGGCCTGTGATGCCTGCACAGTGACTCTTTACAATAATCCTCTTCATATGCATATGCATCCTCTTCACTACCAAAATCACCACAACAAATGTTATGGTTATTTCGCTGCCCCTGATTGACCCTATTTGGGCTTTCCATAAGTGCATCCATTCTTTCTATCATCTGTTCCATCAATCGTTCAAATTGTTTCTCCATTCACATCAATCGCAGTTCCAAATCTCGCTCATAAATTTCTTTAATATGCTGTTGTTGTGTACTCATTGGCTACATGGTTACAAGGATCAATTCGGCTTTGATACCAACTGATCCAACGAAGCCATCAATTTAGAGAAAATAATTATAGTCTATTGATTTGCACACAAATTTCAAAAAGTAATTTACCAAAACCTATTGATTCTAGGAACTCTAGCAATTGGGCGTTTAATTAATTGATTTCGAAGGAAATATCAAAATAGGAAGAAAAAGATTTTTTTTATTCAAATTGTCAAAACTATTCTCCCTAACAATAATAAACATATTTATATGTTTTAATGACGAAACCCTAGAGTTATAAAAGGGTTGAAATAAAGGCCAACAAAAAAAAAACCCAACAAAATAGCCCAAAAAGTGAATAAAAATCAAACAAAAAACTTTAAAGCCTTTGAAACAGCTTCAAATGGTTGAATTTAGGCCCAAAAGTGAGTGGGGCTAGTTGAACCCTAACATAATTATAAATCTCTGAACGAGCTTCAATTTGATATATTATGGACCCCGTAATTTATTTGTGCGTGAAAATTATGGTTTTTCAAAGTTGATTTACATAGAATGCCTTATGCCTTTGTTCCAAAAAATGTAAAGCCCCGTTCTTCTATTTTCTAGCTAGCATCAATTTTGTTTTTCGCTTATTTGATTCTAGCAATTTCTTATAATTTTAATTCAACTATTTCCTTATTTTTATTTTTATTTTTATTTTTATTTTTATTTTTATTTTTATTTTCTTTTGGATTTTTTTTTTTGTAATTGAATCTTCTTTCTTTTTTTTTTTATTTTCAAATTGACTTTCTGCTTGTAGTTTTGCAAATACCGGCCATACCCACTCTGATCTACAAAAGTAGAATAAAAATGAATGATATATAGTAGAACAAGTAGTAATAGCAATCACATAATCTGTAAAAACCCCATATAATGGATAACCACTAGAATTACAATAATGACAGTCTTTATGACGTGACCCACTAGCTATAAAGAGTTTGGAACTGATTATATTGAATCAAAACCCTAAGATCGAATACAAAAAAGAACAATGAAAGCTTTACCCAATCCAAACATGTTGAAGAGAACCAAAGCTATGGGGTTGATCACTAAAAGTCACTTTGATAAGATCATATTCAAGTTCTAAACAAGAACTAATAAGAAATTCCTCTCTAATGGTGAAAAGAAAGTCTGAAAATATTATTCAAAAGATGATATGAAGTTACAATAATAGTTGTGCTTGTATGGAGGCTCAACCCTAAAAATTAGTATCTTATCTTTATAACAAAACTAATCTTTCTAATGAAAAACAATCTCCTAAAATTAAGAAATTAAACTAATAATGATTGGACCTTAAAATAAAGTAAGTTTAGGCACCACAAACATCAAAAACAAGTTTAAAATATTAAAACTCGAAAAACTCAAAATTGTAAAATATGGACAGAATGAAATCCTAGTACATGGCAATGTACTTGATGGTTTACAAGGCCATGTAAGCCATTTCCTTGCTGCCCCTTTTTGGGTTGCTTGATTTTTGTTCTTCCTTTCCTTGGTTCATAGCCTTAGGTCTTATTCTTCCAATTCCAAGTTTTGACCATCATTTTGCACCCAAGAATAGGTGACCATCCTTGGAGTAGTATTGGAAACCTCTTGAATAGCATAGAAGTCTTCTAAAATTGATTCTTTATCTTTCATCCTTTTAGTCTTAATCTTGTCATTGGACCACCAAATCCCTTGCAAAGGATCTTGGAAAGATTTTAGGATCATGCCTCCTTGATCTCTATCACATTAACTCCAAATTGCAACGCTGCCTCCTAGTGGACACAAGCCATATTGCAAACGTAAGTAAGATGGTAATGGTTAAGTTTTTGCAATGTCAATTTTGATTAGGAAAGTATTATATATTGGTTAGTTAATTGATTTTTCCGTGTATTAATTGGCCTTGGGTTTTTGTTTTCATTTGTTTTTTTTTATTAGTTGAGTAGGTAGAGATGGAAAATTTAAGTATAAATGAGGGGAATTTTAGCTTTTTACAAATTTTTAATAGTAAAAGTGACAGAATAACTATTTTATTTGACATAATGAAATATGATGGACCATTTAGTTAGTTTATCAAAATACAGGGACAACTTTATTAATTTCATCAAACCTCAGGCTCTAAAGAGTATTTTACCTTATTAAAAAAAAAAAAAAAGTCTTTCTAATACAATTCTCACAAGCTCTATTTTTACTAATGTTTTCAAACTTGGCTCGATATTAGAACTGGTGAAGGCAGAGGGTCACAAGTTAAAGGTTAAATTAAAGTCGAATTGAGATTAAACTGAAATTTTAAATAATATCATATATTTATTATTTATATGTTAAAAATAAATATAATATACATATAATTAAAATTAATGAACGTTACATAAGCAATTAATGAATACTAATTAGAAGAAATATCGATTTGAAATTATTACTTAAAAGAAATTATGAAAAATTAACTCATTAATGGTCATTTTGAGACCTAAATTTGAGTAGGATACACTACTCGATAATGGAAGGTCTACTCAAATTTATATTCTCCTACGTAAGAAATATGAATTTGAATATTCATATATTCAAAATTGTGAATGTGCGGATGATAATTTGAAACTCAAAGTAAGCTCTGTAAATGATAATTGAAATTCAAAGTAAGCTCTATTATAAGGAAAGTGAGAGAGCACAGTAAATTATTACACGTTGGAAAAATACAAAGTTGAAATGGCGTATATATTGAAAGGCTTCTCCTTTCAATGTTAAGAAAATAGTCAAGGAGACTTTCTATTATGCATACATGCAGATGGATGCAAATTCACGGTTTAAACCTAGGTTCAATATGTGATCGCATGATCTGCATATACAAATGCCGAGCCAAAATGCCATGGGCCATGCCAAGTTGGTTTTATATTTTTTTTAATTAAAAAAAATTCTTCATTTTTTTTAAAAGGTTTATTGGAAAAAAAAAATTGGCCCCAAAAAATCAATCTAAGTAGCCCAAGTCATCGGGTGTTGATTCGTCCAAATTTCTCACAAGTCTTCCAAATTTGGTTTCCATACCTGACCCATATCCAAGGCCGACTTCAGTATTTTAGAAGCCATAAACAATTCTAAAAGTGAGGCTCTCAATCCCTCATCCCTCTATATAAATAATCTTTTTGGTAAATATGAAATCCAGTAAATTCAATAAATTTAAAATGCAAGATAATGATTAATTCTTAAACAAATAATTAATTATCATCAAGATCCAATAAATTAACTCTAACTTATATTTTTTAGTTTGATAGTTTAGATATTAGTCTATTTTTAAATTAAGAACTTAAACTTATTCTTTTTTTCATGCTGGTTGAAATAGAGTATTAAGGTTATATATACCTCTTTCATTTTAACATAAAATATATTTTTGGTCATAATCATTATGTATATTCTTAAATATATACATCATATATATCAAATAGAATTAAACCAATTATATTGAAAATTAATGTGTTAACTAGATTAACCTAAAAGAAAAAATCCAAATTATTTTCATCAATTTCAATTTTAAAGCAAAACTTATTATTTCTATATGCAAACTGATTCATCTATTTATGTAATATATCATAACAAACACTCTTACTATATGTAATATATCATGACAAACACTCTTACTATAACTCTAAACATAACCAAGAATTAGATAAAACAAAATATCACAAAATAAAATAGAACAAAATTTTATCCTATATAGTATTTGAAATAATTGAAATTAGGATTAAACATGTTATAAGATAATAATAATACTCTTATGAACTAAATATTTAAATTTTTAATAAAAAAATATTAGTATAGTAAATATTTAAAATACTAAAAATAAAAATATTTTAAAATATTAAATATTTATACATACCATTGAATGAATAAACACATTAAATTATAAAAAATATCAAATAGTTATTATCAAACATAATATTTCTAAATAAAATATAAATAGTTGTAGAAAATTAGAAATAAAATATAAAAAAAAAATTGTTTACTACTTATTAAATAAAAAATGAAATATACATATTTATTCTATAATTTGGTTTAAGATATTTTAGAAAAATGAATTTTGCAAGCCCATTAAACAGAACATCTTCGTTTTATATTTATTAATTGAGCATTACGAAAAGTTATTCAGAGAGAAAAAATTATTCATTTTACATAGCCATAATAAAAAAAAATCATAAAAAATATTAAAAAGGAAATAAAACTAAAAAAGTAAGTTAAAAATAAAACTAAAAAATTAAGTTTGTATTTATATAAGGGTAGTTCTGGAAATAAAGTACTGAATTTCAATATTTAAGGAGACACAAACTTATCCTTCTATATGAGGAAAACTTAAATTGAGTGGTGAAACTGAACAAAAGTCAATTTTTAGCGTTGTTATGTTCAGTCCTTAGGTGCTAACCAAACGTAATCCAAATATGCAGAGAAGAAAAATATGAAAAATTTAAAATTAATTAGAAAAATTAATTCTTAGATCATATTGGGACAATTAAAAGAAATGAACTTTGTATTAATTTTACTTTTAAATTTTTTATCTTTTAAATTTTTCAATTTGGCCGACCAACATGGAAGAGAAAAAAAATATACACCTTTTTTTTTTCCCGTGAAACAACAATTCAGGAAAAAATGAAAAGATGAGATAAATAAATAGTTGTCTAAATAAAAAAAATTAACTTTATTATTAACAAACCTTTAAAAAATAATTTTTAAAAATATGAGGTCTCCCGTTAAAGAGGCCATGCACAACTGCCTATGTGATCTCTCTTTGAAGTTTCAGTTTTTCAGACGGGTTTGACAGTTATGATTGTCAGCGTTAAATGCATGTTGGTATTTCAGAAATTGAAATCAATGAGACAAAAGATACGTTTGTGCTTTCTGACGAGTATACCACTTGATTAGGGAAAACTCACTGGCTGCATCAGGACATGGGCTACAGTCCGTTGTACCATTCAATGATGCCTTGACATTTATGAAGTGAGGCCCACCCAATTCTTATAGATTTAGGCTTGTCCATGGAAGCCAGGCTACCTGAAATTTTGGGTCACAGTTTGATTGATAAACTTTTAAACCAACAAATGAATTGCCTGCACAAACCCACCTCAAAGACCTAAAGGAGCGATGCAGAATGGAAAAAGAGATGGGACTGCTCAGCCACTGGAGTCTGGAGATGGTCCAAAACCATAAGGACTGCATAAAGCAATTGAGAAGAGTACATTCATAAATAGCAGTACCAGAGAACACTGACAAAGAAGATCTACATACATTTTAGCACATGACTGCCACAACATAAAATTGGACCACTTACAGATATTCTGTAACAGTCCAAGACTCCATAGCAAAAACATGGGTAATACTGCCCATAATCTATGAGGTTCTTGGCATTTTCTGATTTATGAGTTGTTGTGAACTCATCCTGCTCTTTATTTATTTTTTTTTTCCTAACAAGTGAAAAAACTTGGAAAACAATGAGATTTGAGATAAATGCATAATAACATTTTGCATTAATAAATGCTTGTATTATGATGGAAGGAAAGTAAGCTCAAGGCAATAAACCAAAAAGCACATTATTTTTCATAAGAACATGAACTGAAAATCCTCTTCAGGAATGGAATAGAATTTTCAATGGCCAGATCAACATGATTTGAATGAGAGAAAATCAAGCAGTGCCCTTGAATTTCTTTGTAATGCCAGCAAAGTATTTCCCCTGGTGGAAAGCTTGCTCAATCTCTAGCTCAGTAGGCTGTCTGGAGCCATCCCCAGCAAAGGTTCCTGCACCGTAAGGGCTACCACCCTTCACTGCTCCCATCTCAAACATTCCAGCTCCAAATGTGTACCCAATGGGCACAAAGATCATTCCATGGTGAACAAGCTGAGTGATGGCAGTCAAACTGCATAGTTTTTGCATTTGAAATAAAAAGGGGCAGAAAACAAGTAAAGGATTTAAGAACATGCAAAGCAAATATAATGCTTTTTTTTATTAGAAAACCAAATAGAGCAAAAATCAGCAAAAAGAGGTGGGAGACTTGGTGAAATGAAACTTACGGAGTGGTCTCCTGTCCACCTCCCTGAGAACCAGTGCTGTAGAAGATTCCTGCAGGTTTGCCTGCAAGTGCTTGTGTCCGCCATAGACCTCCAGTTGCATCCATAAATGCTTTAAATTGTGCAGCCATCATTCCAAATCTAGTAGGGAAACCAAAAAGAACCCCATCAGCCTCAGCAAGCTCATTGGGTGTAATGATAGGTACATCACTCTTTGGTGGTGCCCCCATTTTCCCTAGAACATCTTCTGGAAGTGTTTCAGGTACCTGTTGATGTGCCAAATGTATTCAATCAGGTAAATCTTATTCCTACTTTGGAAGGGAGAACAATGGGCATGGTAGAAATTAAGGAAATAGAATTCAATGTATGATTCCGGTGATAATCTGAATGTTTTTGACAAACAAGCCATTAACATTGTTAAAGAACACAAAGTTTTAAATGGAGGAAACTAAAATTGGGATTTGCATCATCTCAGCCATAAAACCAAACTCAACTGGCTTCTGTAATCTTGAAGAATAAAAAAAAATCCCCTTCCAAAAGAAATAAAAAATTCATCTCCTTTTGAAGTTCCTAGACAACAAAACCTTGTTCAGCACAAGAAAGCCCTATAATCGAAGTTATATTGAAAAGCAAGCAATTATCCAGTTGTAAGGTTCCACTCAAGCAAGGTAATGGCTGGGGAAAATCTGGAAAGGATGCACCCTTCATTTACATGAAATGGGCGCTTGAGTTGAAATGAGGTTCCACTCAAGCAAGGTAATGGCAGGAGAAAATCTGGAAAGGATGCACCCTTCATTTACATGAAGTGGATGCTTTCCAGCGTTGAATCAGTGACCTTGCACTTGTCTACCTCAGATTTCTATTATTGTACTAGACCATAACTATGTTACACTAATTAAACAAATCATCTTAGCAAAATGGAAAAAGTGAATGTAGTTTGTCTCTCTACAAGGTCTAAAAGTTCATTCTAGCCAGCTAGCTGCAATAGAAATCAAATCCTTCAAACTTTATTTTTATATCAAATTGAAAGAACATCCCTCAGCATAAGTGAAAGAAAATATGCTCTAACCGGCTCCATGGTCAATATATTTTCTTATGTTCTAGTCATTATACTCTGTTCAAATCGAAAACCATCTTCATTCAACTGAACTAATCCAAACTAGATGGCATAATTTGGACTAAAACATATATCAATCAACACGGAAAATAAGCTTCTCAAATCAAGAGTTCAAAAAGGTAAGATTGCAAACAAAATCACAAACCTGCCACAGTTTCACTTCCACTCCTTCCACAGATGCAGCTCCTTTCTTTATCTCTTCAGCTAGTTTTGCAACATGTCCATACATAGAATAGTAACTGCAGAAGGCACCAAGTAATTTCCAGTGATCAATAACATTCTAGTGTAATAAACATTAAAAATAAAATATAAAGTTCAGGGGATGATGTAAACTATATTTAATTTCCTGGCTAGATTTCTTTTTAATTGATTTTTCGGACTGTTATCATTGGGATAATCTCTAAATCCATGATAGTGAAAGGGAAAGGATCTATAAGTTACTTCAACGCTCAATAGTGAAAGCAAAAAGGAAGATTTGTAAGAAAATAACAACACACATGGTAACAGTTTAATGGCTACGTAGGCCTATATCATTTAAAGACCACACTATAAAAGATGGTACAATCACCATAAGTGCATCGAGGTAGGTGCATGATGCAGAGGAAAAAATTTGCATTGCACAAAGTCTTGTTTTGCAGGACATCATGGCTTCACTTGAATAAATCTTTACTTATCTAGGAGTAGTTTATTTTCTAGATCATAATATAGAACCTTCAGATGCTGATCCTTGTGTATTCCAGGCCATGACAATGAAAGCCATTTGTGAAGTTTTATTCATATTATATTAAATTACATGCCAAGAACTAGTTTCAATAATTATGAGTGCCGGGACCACTTCCTCTAAAAGCATGGTGCTACCATTAATTCTTCTTTCAATTATAATTTCAAAGAGTAGGTCCAGTTTCACAATCACTTTTTTCTTGGTTAATACCTAATTATGAGCTATAATGTCCACAAGCTTTGTCAATCTTATTGTTTAAGTCACTAACTCCATTTATTATACCTAAAACCTTCATGAGTTATATATGCTTGAATTATTGTCATGTATCACTATGAGTGGCAAACATTGAAGAACATGATTTTCACACTTATAATCCATCTATTAAGTTTGGAAGAGAACAAAAAATTAAGGACCCCAGGAAATAAATAGAAAAACAGAAAAAAGAAAAATGTATTTATTTAGGCCACAGGCTTTTTAGATATTATCATATTGATTATAACATAATCAGTGCTTCTAACTTGGTAAAAGGAAATATATTTTTTGTTATCCAATCTCCATGTATTCTCTTTTCGTTTTTAGATTTCTAACTATTGAAATATTCCTGGATTGTACATGAAACAAGAAGGAAAAACAATACGGTAAACTTAGACCCCATACCCCCTAAGTCAAGCACATGTTCTAACTTGAAATCAATTGAGAATGGCAATATGGGTCACCAAATTTTGACAAAAAGCTTCTATTTTTGGCTTCATTTATTCCTTCCCAAAATAAATCAAAAACCCATCAAATTGTCCTGCAATAAATGACCCACTGAGAATACAAAAAAGAACAGCACTTCAAGAAATGAAATTTCCTTCCATGAATTAAGGATACCTAATTAAATTTCCATGAAATTTAGTGGTTAGAATCCAATTATCAAGATCCAATGGAGCCTAATGACATAATTTCGTTCAACAGATTTTTCCAGGAGCAATTTCCCATTCAAGAAAACAATAAAGAAACTATCCACAACACAAACAAACAAAAATGAATCATCCAAAACAAAAAAAAGAGCCAAACTCATTAATCATCCAAGTAAAATAATCAAAACAAATTAAGAAACGAGGAGCTAAAACATTAATGCAGTAAAAGAAACAAATCAAGAAAGAGGACAAGAAAAGCGGAGATGAGGGGCAAGAAAAACAAGAACCCAAAAGAGAAGATAAGGAGATAATATAATGCTTACACAACATAGACTTTTGCAGCCATTGATAGATGTCTCTGTTTCTCTGCGTTAATGAAGTTTTGGTCAAAAATGTTGAGATGAATTAAGATTAGAGAACGTACTGAGAAAGTGAGAAACAAAGAAAAAAGAATGTGTAGTGAGAGGGAAGGAGAGAAGGGGCCCTTTTATTTCTGTATGTTGAGTTGGCTAACGTCTAATATAATATAGTTCGTTAAAAGATATGCATATATATATATATAAATAATTTCTTTAATTAAAAGCTTTGATTAGTCACTAATAGCATCATTGGTGTGGTCATTGTTTATTTTTTAGTTGTGATTTTGTCAATCAAATTAAAAAAAAAAATTAACAAATTTTACATATAATTTTCTATTTCTAAATTTCATTGAAATAATTAAAAATTTAATTTTTAAGTTGTAATTACAATCAACTATTAGGAAAAAAAAAAATAGAGCAGTTAACATGTTAACATCATCATTTTGAGTTGATATGAAACTTTGTTACATTTACATAGAATTACTTTTATTATATAAACTTTTCATTTTATGTGAAGATAATCTCATGTATGAAAAAATAATAGCTATAATAAAAGAATAAATACAATGATTAAAAATATTAATTTTTAAATTATTCATAATTAATTTTTAAGATACTAATTCAGTTTTTATAATCAAATATCTGAGAATTCTAATTCTAATCATCCATCTAATAGATATAATAATCTTTGATATTATAATCTCTTTACTATATATCTAGTTAGCACCCCATTTACCCAATATATATATATATATATATATATATATATATATATATATATATATATATATATATATATATATATAAATTAGGAAATATATATATTAAACAGAACATGTTGGACTGACTCTATGCTTTAAGTTTTAACTATCCAAAATCAAAACGTTTTTTATTATCAAATTGTTTCTCCCTCAATTCCTACTTCAATTCAACTCTTTGTTTTTTTATTTTAAACATATAAATTTTGTCATTGTTATTGTTTAAAATCCAATGTTTATAGACACAAATTTGAGTTGAAGCATCTCATCACTTGTTGGAAGGTCGAGATCATTGACTTATATATATATATAGTTATGCTTTGCAAGGAACAAGAAAATGGGATTTCAAAATTGCTTCTTTATTAATTTCGATAGGAAAACAAGCTTAATTTCGATCGCCTACTAAAATGACTTGAAAGATAAATTATAGACTTTCAAACATATTATTTGTGTGTTTTTGGTCCTGTATAGTGTACAAGAGGATTGCAGATATATCATAAGTGTGAAATACTTAAACCGGCTGATTGAATATTCTCGTTTGATTTTTAATTGGATGACTATATAAGATTTAAAAGGACCTGAAAACGTTCGGGTCCACTAGCTCTATCCAAAAACTTTGCCTGATTTTAACAATAGAAAGATTGCAAAAAGGTAAATTTTATTGCTTGTAAAATTATAGTTACAAGAGGAATTGACTATAATTATATAAAGAGGAGGCATTGAGCCTTTGAAATCGCAATTGCCTTATTGTAATAAGATTTTACTCTATTGGAAAATATTTGGAGGTTTGCTTGCTAAGTGGCTTTTGAATTATTTAACTGAGATACTGAGACTTTGGAATTGCATTAGCCTGACTATAATGCAATTTTAATCTATTGGAGAGTATTTGAAGGTTTGCTCACTAAAAAAATTTGAGAGGAATGTTATCTATAATGTCTTCTTAGGGAGCTAAAAGATCCCCTCGTTAATCCTGTCCTATATCATATTCTTAAAACCCCAACAATTAGAAATGGTATATGGTTCCAAAAATTATGATACTTACAATAATCCTTTCCCTTCAAATCCTCCTTTGGTGGTATGACATGTGATAGCAAGATTAAATTTTCCTTTAAGAGGAAATTAAATATCTCCTTAGTCTTTAACACTTTAAAGCTATAATATTGTTTAGGGGAGGCTTGCTGTCTCCCAACCTCTAGAGTTTTATGTGGTCTTGTGAGATATGGACAAATGCGAGAACTAGCACTAATGATGCCAACTATAGTCACTTCATGATTAATGATTTCATGATAGCAAGTCCCCATAATAGCTTTCCTTTTGTGATTCTCTTCTTTGAGGAGCTCTTTATATTCAACTACTTATAGAAATCCTTGAACTCTACACTTGAAATTTTTCCTATGCTCGATGTCCAAGCTTCCTTAAGCCATCTTTACAAATTATACCTTAAGAAGGAAAATCTTGCATATATTCCTCATTTTCTTGAACCTATTGATGAAAGCATCAATACTTTCCCTAACCCCTTGAGTGAGGCTTGATAATTTTGCAATGATGACCTCCGGTTCCATCTTGAAGTCCTGAGTATGGAACTACCTTGCTATATCTTTCTAGCAACATATATAATTTCTAAGAAGAGTGGAATGCCAAGTGAAATTTGTCCTGTGAGAGAGTTACGAAAAAGTCTTAGCTTATAGTATAAAAAGTTGTCATAATTGGCTAGCTCTCCATATTGAATGGTGAATCTTGCTAAATGCTCCAGTGTGGATTGGCCATCGTCTCCTGAAAATAAGGTAGGAATTTTGCCATAGGATAAGAATTGTCCATATCAATATAGTCAACATATGGTTTGACAGCTAATTTGTCTGATGCCAAGTCCATACAGCTTATTTATTGCTTTTAGCTGGAGGTGAAAGGTTGTTGTGTCTAGGAAATGGCGTTCCTCTAAGCTCAAGTTCATGGTTGTGAGTAATGTTAAGAGATGGAGGAGTGCTTAAGTTTCCCTTAGCTTTATAAGTTAAAGGATGAGTCTCCACATTGGTAGTTCTAAAAAATTATTAATGAGCACCATTTGGCCTTCCATTGAGGTAGTGTCCGTTGAAAGGAGCTTTTGAGTTTAAATTAATTCGCAATAGTCTCCCACTTATGAGGAGGATTGTAATGATCTCCAATTTGGATGTGAACAAGTTTCACATTCTTTTGTTAAGCCTCTAGAGGTTGCTCCACCGACTCTGACAAGTGAAGATGAGTTGTCACCATGTTGATCTTTGAAAACTGAGCAGGCAATATGGTTCAACTTGGTGCTCATTAACTTGAGTGAGTCATTGATAGTTTGTCCAATCTTATTTACAGCTTGATTGATCATAGCTTGAAACATTTGAAGAAATTGAGAAATAAGAATACTAGGAGGTGGCATCTTTGTAGAATGCCCACCTTGGTTTCCAGCATTTGGACTTACTAGAGAGTCTTGATCAGTATCTTGAGTAATTAAGTAGTGGGAAAGTTGGCCCTTTTCGATTTGTTCCACTAGGTTGGGACAGTTGATTCCAAGCTCTACTGTTATACTGGCTTCATTCCAGTCTTATAACCCAGTATGATTTTTTTCTAAAATATTTCTTGTCTTCAAAGGCATGATGATGCTAGCTTCTTGAGTGCATATGCAAATATTGTGGTATTGGACCATAAGAATTGTTGTAAGTTTATAGTAACAGGATTTGACCAAGCATAGCAAAATTATTTATACTGTTTTTGGCCTTTTAAAATGTGTGAGAGGATTGCAGACATGTCATAAGTGTGAAAACTTGAACCGACTGATTGAATGTGGTTGTTTGACTTCTAATCAGTAATTATGCAAGGTCTAATAGGACTTGAAAACATTTGGGTCCATTAGCCCTCTCCAAAAATTTTGATAGATTTTAACAATAGGAAGATTGCAAAAAGGTGAACTTTATTGCTTGTGAAATAAAGAGGATTTGACTGTAAATACATAAAAAGGAGGCAAGAAGCCTTGAAATCATAGTAGGCTGACTATAATATAATTTTATTCTAATGGAGAGTGTTTGGATGCTCCTTGTGGGTGGCTTTTAAATTGTCTAATTGAGGCATCGAGCCTTTAGAATTACAGGAACCTAGCTATAATGTAATTTTACTTTACCATAGAGTATTTGGAGGATTGCTCCTTGGTAGATTTTTGAGAGAAATGTTATATTTAAGAGGAATTTTATCTGTTAAATAGAACTTTGGTAGCTTATAAGATGAATTTTATCTATCTATATATGGTATTTTTTACAGCTGGTGGATCTTTTAGCAAAATCCCTTAGTTGACTATTGGTGAATATTGGTTGGTCGGTCTTCTTTTGATAATTATAGGTTGGTAAATTATTTAGGATGTCTCTTGATAATTGTTAGGAGCCCCTATTACTTGTTACCTTCTTCTCCTTTTATAGTCTCTTAGAGGATATATGTATGCAACTGCTGCCTTCCAGAGAGGTCAACTTTCCACTTACTTTATATTCCACCTGATACGTACACTTACTCTTATACTAATGAATATGGTGGAATCATCTGAAAAATTTGTCTCTTACACATGTGAGAATTCCAATAGGCATTTTAGCAGTATTTCAGTAAATATGAACCACCACACTAATTAACATTAATTTAATTTAAATAATTAATAATAAAGGACAAAAATAACCTTTTGCGGGCTTTAACACATTTAAAACTCTAAAATGATTTATAGGAAAGGTTCACTCATTTTTTGGTGCTATATATATATATATATATATATATATATATATATATATATATAAAGAAGCCCGTAATAATTTACATTATCATATAATTACTTTCATTTTGAAATTTTTTTTGAAAAAGATAAAATTAATTATGAACAGTATTAAATTAATTTAATTAATTCATATTGAGAAATTATCAATAATAAATATATCGCACATCAAATCATCTAATAATAATAGTTTATAAAGAAAAATTTAAAACGAAATGATATTTGAATTTTGATAAATATTTTATAATTATTCTCTTAAATTATATTTTAATTCTTCGACAGCGATGTTACATATATCATTTGTATAAAAAGTAAGATAAAAAAAAATTTGTAAGTAACATATTTTAATTTCAACTATATATGAAATGATAATGATAAAAAATACTATAAATATTGTTAAATTCTCTCAACTTTGAAGTTACCTTTTTTTTTTTTTTTATTGCCGAAGAACTTTGAAGTTACCATTAAATTAAAGCCTATCATTGTTATCGATGCAGTTAATATGATCATTTTATTGAGGAAAATAATTGAAATTATTGTATTAATAAACTCTTTCCGTCTCAAAAAAATTATCCACTTTCTTCTCTCGCACAGTTTAAAAAATCATTATTAATTGTTTGTCAACTCATAAATTTTATTATATTTTTTCATTTATATCCTTACATATATTCATTTATTACTATTTTTATTATTAATTTTGAAAATACACACCTTTCAATTAATAAGGATAAAATGGACAAATACTCGTAACTATTTTTAGAGTGAGAAAGTATTTTGAAACATCCTAAAAAAAAATAATGGACAACCTTTTTAGCACAGAGAGAATATTTTTTTAATTTAAGCATCCCATAGAGGTAGAAATGTTATTTGCCAAATCATTAATTAATTTAGTACTCCATCCATTTTAGATTAGATGTTGTTTTATGATTTCAAGACATAATTATCATTATTCATCCAAAATTGCTCATATTTAATTTTCTTAAAACAAATGCTTTATTATAATAATTACACTTAAATAAGGACATATCAGTCATTTTATAACGCTTCTTAATTGGTATGCAATTTGCTAAAACGACATTTAATCTGGGATGGAGGGAGTAAATATTTTGTACAATGTCACAACCAGCCATGCACAATTTGGAAGATTAATTAAAATATGTTTACTAAGATGTTAAAAAAATAAATTATGACTTAAAAGAAATGGGTTTATTTGCAAAGTCATAGTTGTGTCTTATGGAGCCAAAGATGACAGAAGGTTTGAGTATGAGGGAAGCCATGAGCTGGATTAAGTCTATGCAAGTGTCCTACCTTGTTAATGACTCAAATGCTCAATCAGTAGTTTCTATTGTTAATGACTCTGAAGGATGAATTCAACTTTTGGTTTAATTGTTGAAGATTGTCGAGTGCTTAGGAGTCAAATTTCTAATTTATCTACTAGCTTTGTAGAAAGGTTTGTGAATTAGATAGCTTATAAAGATACAGCAGCAAATAATAAGCAACAAATAATACCCAACAAAAAAAGAAAATACCCAATTAAAAAAAAAAAAAAAAAAGGAACACTCAAGTAACCCAACAAAATACCCAACAATAGCAAAAAAAAAAAGCTAAATCCTACAGTAGAAAATATGCAACAAAAGAAAACAAAAACTTAAAACTCAAAAATCAGAAATTAGAAACAGCAATAAATTGAAAAAAGTTCACTTGTGTTGCTGTCAATGGATCAGCCACCGTTGCAAGTCACCATAGCCACAAATGGATCAGCCACCATCACAAATGGAGATGGGTGGTGACTGGTGAGACTGAGTAGGAGCCAAAAGAGAGAGAACAAGGAGAGGAAGCAGAAAAGAGTTTCTATTAGCGGTCTACATGTTTAGGACTTTGGGTTCCCCGGCCAAAAATGTGTTTCCTTATTTTTAGAAATTACAAAAATGTTTCAAGTCTGTGTCTCTTGGTTTCTGGTGTTTTCGGGTTTTCGAAACTCAAAAATGCTGGCTGAAGAATGTTTCGATGCTTCATAGTAGTGGGGAAAACCTAACTTTTCCTTTATACACAATGAACCCATAATAAACAATAATGTATTACTTTTCCAGGTGATAATCAATAGCAGAAAAATCAATTTAATCAATAAACTTTTAATTTAGTGATATTAGAATTATTTCTGGAACTTAAAGTTCTTAAATGTAAAAATCTCAGTTAAATTACATCCACTTTCTATGAGTTTACATTTAAATTCATCATTATCTTTAAACTTTAGTTTGTAGCAACACAATCTTCCAACATTAATATGATCACAATCATAGTCCTTTGTATCATTTTTCAGCCCCTTGATATCCTACTATCAAACTCTCTCAATTCTCTTTGCTCTCCTCCTATCATCTTTGAAGTCATTACTGACCAAATGTATCAACACTAACAAGCTTTTTAGCCTTTCATCAACACTCGACCAGTCAAATAGAGCGTGCTTCACTGGAACGACACCCATCAATCCTTCAACAGTGATGACTAGCGCCACTTAAATCGATTGAAGTCTAGTGATGGGTGTGTACCAAGCTCAACTATCATGCACCAATCTAGACCTATCTTAGCCTTATGCCAACGTCCGATCATCATGAGTCATTTGAGATCAGCGAGTGATGCCAACACCCACCATTGACTAGCCCTAACAGCTATGCCTAGGCCATCTTAAATCCACTACCATTGCTCTTTACCATTATGACTCATGATTCTCCTTTCTCCAAGTACAATCTGAATCTAAGAGCACGTGATCGACATTAAAAAATGAAAAGTATAAGACTTCTAGAACCCCATAATAAGCCTAACTAACCACTAAATAATAAAGCTACCATAAAAGGCATATTGATATTGTCATCATTTGGTACCTAATGGGACATCATGTCAACTAGAAAGTGGAAACTCAACTATTCTACAAACTTAACATGAACATACAAAATCACATATGATACGTAGCAATGCGGAGTTCTAGAGTTTAAAATTTAGTTTACAATACATGAATAATAACTGGGCAACTGCAAAGGAGAAAATACAGTGCTACTCTTCAATAATGCAGTCAACTTCATCTGATTTTGCTACTAACTATAACTTGGGAAAAAATATTAAACAAGAGTAAGCGTTCGACTCAATGAGCTAATATAAATCAATTGGCAAGCATGTAATAATTGATTCATATGAAATACCATGTCACAAATCATTATCCATAAACATACATAGAAAAATATGATGGAAACAGTCTATAGAATCCAACCCTCATATAATACCCAATATATCATAAATGGAAAGTGGATCACATCCCTTGGCTCTCTTAAAATCCAAATTATGGTGGCCACAGTAAGTCTAACTCTAACCATGCACCCCTATGCTTTCTTATCCACATCCAGAGGGTCACGATGAGACCAGCTCAAGTTAGGCTATCTCTGTATTAACATTGTCAATCATACATCATATCAAGCATATAATTTTATTATATGATCATGAACATTTCCTATGTTAGTTGGGCTGAATTGACTTTATCCCATTTCCATAGCATACACATAGCATAAAGCATTCATAATCAATAGAGCATAAAATGGCATAGATATACGTCATTCTTTTAATTAATGCAAATAATGATAATTATTACTTATATGTACACACACAATTAATGCATGAATGTCATACTTAAATGCATGATTAAATTGAAATATATCAACTCACAAACTTGACAAAAAACCAATTAACTCTCTTTGAACATTTATTTCTCCTTACAAAAAAATAGAATTTTTAAAATTGATAAAATTTTGGGTTATTACACTTTAATTTTTCAATTTTCTTACATTTTTCCTTTTTCTTTGATTTCTTTATTTTTCTCTTTTTGGTTATTTTCCCGATTTTGCAATTTTCATACATTTTTTATGGTGTGGATCATTGTTCAAGAAGTTCCATTCACAAATGATGACTGGCTAGAAGGGAGTCGCGATCGTGGAGATGTATTGGCAGGCCAAGCTCAGTTACTCAAGGGACCAATGGCAGAGATGATCACCGTGGCTATACACTAGTCAAGTGGCCATGTTGGGGTTAAAGCTCACCATTATTGAGTGGCGGAGACTCTTTGCCTCTGAGCTTGACTGGTCCTTTCAAACATTTTGAACTTTAATTCTTATTTTTATTTTTAAATTAGAAAATATGATATTTAAATCCTCTAATTTTGAGTTTGCATATGGTAATCTCCATGACAATGGTTGGAGAGAAGGGAGGAAGTGAGGAGAGAGAGAGAGAGACTTGTTAGAGAAAATAGAGTGAGATAAGAGAGTGAAGTGAGAAGAGAGAGAGAGAGGGACTTGTTGGAGAAAACAGAGTGAGATAATAGAGTAGAGTGAGAAGAGAGAGAAAGTTAAAAAGGTTTTTAGCTGGAATAATTCTTACGTGGCACCTCGTTTGGTATAAAATAATATTAGAAAATAATAAGTAGAATGTTACATATGAGTTTCAGTAAGATTGATGTCAAAAAATGCATTAAGGACTATTGTTCCAATCCAATTTACATTGGAGCATTGGGTTGCTACAAATTGAAATTTGGGGACAACAATGAATTTAAGTATAAGTTTGGGGATAAGGAGTGTAATTTAGTCAAAATTTTCAATATCTTCTTCTTTTTCAATTTCATTATATTTCTTAAAATATTTATTAAATAAATATTTAAATTATTAGAATTTGAAATTTTATCTTTTATTGGAATTTCATATATAAGTGAAATCCTATATTAAAAAGAGAAGTTGAGTGTAGATATATAACTGGAAAAAAAAATAAATCCATAATTCTGTTGTTTGGATTAGAATATAGAGTCAAGCATGTAAGTGTATTACCTCAATAAGATTAATAAGAAAATCTCTCAAGAAATTATATTTTCCGGCATTAACAATTGGTATCAATGCTGATAGTTTAGTAAAGACAAGTGTGGAGTATCAACCAAGGAGACTCCTAGTAGGAACAAACGAGTAAAGTAGGACTCTTGGTGACACCATAGATACTCCAATGAAGAAAAGGTGACTCTTACTGGCCTAAATTAGTGGAGTAGAAGGACTTTGGGTTGAGGTGTAAATATTCAAGGCAATCGGACCAGACTAACCAATTCAATCAATTGAATTAAGAACTGCTAGCCAATTTGATTCGACTCGCTAAAAAAACTAAATTTTGATTACATCGTCCTTTGACTCATTTTTGTTTGATTTTGACCGATTTCAAGATTGTAATAATAAATTAATTACTCTTAAGTTATTCTTGACACCTTCTATGTTTAATTATTCTTGAATAAGAAATATATCATTCAATCATTCAATTAGCTCAATCTTAGCAAAAATGTAAAGTTATAACTTAAAAAAAGAAAAAATTAAAGGGTTATTAATCAGCACTATTTTCAATTTAGAAAAGAAAAATTATTATCATCTTTGAAATTTATCATAATTAGCCTTATTCTTATACTTATATACAAATTAATATTTTTATAACTGTTTTCAACGTTAATGCATTTTGGATGGAATAATTTAAAAATTAATTAAAGTGCAATAATATATACGTAATAATATTAGGAATCAAGATGTGTTATAAGTTAAAGTGTCAACAACTAAAATGCAAATAAAAATTTATAATTTTGTAAATAAAAATTAAAGTGTTATATTATTATAAGAATTAAAATGTTAATTTTAAAAACAATAGGGACTAATTTTATTACACTTTCCTAAATTCACATAAAACAAGGTATACTGAATTAAACGAAATTAAATAATAAATTAATATTTCAAATTCCAACTTAAAAAAGGAATGGGAGTAGGCATGGTGGCCTTTAACAAGTTGCAGAATGAGGATCCTTTCTGCTCAAACTTAATTGGAAACAGAAAACTCTTTGAAATTGCGTTTCCTCCGCTTTATATCAGCTGTTCTCAAAGCCAAATATAACAAATTGAAATTTAAATAAATTTATGTCTTGAATATAGAAAGATTATCCATTTATATATAATTTTGAGAGAAAATGGGAAAAGTATGAAAAGGAAGCTTTAACTCAATTAATAAGAGTTAATATTGACAAATAATAAATTTAGCTTTAACTCTATTGAAAATTGTTGTAGCAATAATGTCATTTTTTAAAATTTACTCTTTCCATTCTGAAAAAAATGGTTATTAAGAAAAAATCACCATTTTTAAGATAGTAATAACTTTATCATAATTTGTCAAAAATACATTTATTAATTACAGTATAAATTAAGAAAACATCTCTCATTCTTTAGAAATAAAAGGGTAAATTAGTCATTTTACCCTTTTTTTTATTGGGTTGCTAAATGATCACTTATTTATGAACAATATTAACTTTTTAATGGCCACTTTTTTCAAAATGGAGAGAGTATATGTATAACAAATAATTTTTAATAATCACTACTAGAAATTCGCTAAATAGCGACGGAATTTAGCGACGGAAATTTTCCGTCGCTAAATAGCAACAGATCGGCTAAAAACAGCGACGGATTTTAAAGATAATAGAAAAAATAAATTAAAAAATATAGTGACACATTACCGACATATTAGCGACACATTACCGACAAATCAGCGACTGAATAATTCCGTCGCTAAAAAATTAGCGTCAAATGTTGGCGCCACAAATTACCAACGGATTAGCGACATTTTAGCGACAGAATTAGCGACGGATTATTCTGTTGTTATTTTTGTCGCTGACCCAATAAAAAAAGTATTTTTTAATTTTACTAACGGATTTATTTTATAATAGCGACGAAAATCCGTCGCTATTTTTTAAAATCTTTTTAATTAATTGGACAGCCAATTAATTAGGTGGGACGCCTTCACTCTCGTCTGCCTCTACCTCTTTCTCTCTTCAGATTTGCCAAAATCAAAATAGCCATTTTCCCTTCAAATTTCGTTTGTTTGATGAAAAATTTGACAACGGGGTACTTGATTTAAAAGGGGTATTGGATTATCTTGAAGTCCTGGGAATGAAACAGAAGCCACCGTTTTCCCTATCTCTGTCTTGCTTCTGGGTTGTATAGCTGGTGGATTTCGGTGATTTCTTGGGCATCTGGTTGTCCTCCATTGTTTCCTCATCTCTCCTTCTCACTTCTGGGCGTTCGTGGGTCTCTGATTTGGCGCAGGATCTCTCTCTCTCACTCAGGTGGTCACGCATCTTGGCATTATCGCAGGTCCAGTTCTGTGACCCTTTTTTTTTTCTTTGTATTTGTTTCAAATTTCTGTGATTTCATGTGAAAATCCATGTCAATAACATAATTTTGTAAGCTTTTGTTGGGATTTTTTCCAATTATGTATTGTGAGAATATGAATTTGTTTGGACTGTTGGTTATTTTTGATCCGTTTTTGGTTTTTTTTTTTTTTATTTTTGTTGTGTTGGTTGATGGTTGAATATGATTATATGAAATAATAATGGGTTATTTTGTTCTTGAATTTGATTTGACTAACTGGTTTTGTTCTTATTGACAGAGGAATGAATTAAATCCTCCACCGTTTCCCCATCTCTCTTTGTCGATTCTGGTGATTCACATTGTCTCTGGTTCATCGCAGGATCTCTCTCTCGCTTCTGGTTCGTGAATCTTAATTTCTGATCTATTTTAGTTATAATTTCTGTTATATTTTTAATAGCCTTAATTTTGATAGCTTTACTTAATTTTGATATATTTAATCTGCCTTATTATGTTTGTAATAGCTTTAATTTGATAGATTTTTAATGCTTGTTGCTGAAATTATTTGTTGCATAATTTCTGAAATTTTGTAAATTTTGTTTAGTTCAGTTAGGATTATGTTTTTGTGCTATAATTTTGTTTAGTTAGGGGTGAAAGTGTTAGTTTTTTATTTATTTTTCTGAATTTTTGGTTGATAATTTAGAGGCATTAGAAATTTATTTATTTTGTTGAAGATCATATCATTTCTATTGACCCAAAGTCACCAACATAATGAAGCTGCAAATTCTAAACAACCAGATTTGTATTAGACTGAGAAAGTTGATTAACTTGAATCCACCATGAACTAAAGTTCTTCAATAAACTAGGGGTCTGGACAGAATCCCAGCTGAGATATGAACCATGAGGCTTTAGAGTGATGGCAAAAAAAGAGCAAATGTTCCAAAGTCTCAATTTCAACACCACATATATCATAGAGAGGGGAAGGAACAATTTTCCTTTTAAATAGCTACTCCTTAGTGCCAATAGCTCCATTACATGCTCTCCATACAAATATATATATATATATATATATATATATATATATATATATATATATATATATATATATATATATATATATATATATATATATATATATATATATATATTAGTTTAACTTGTGTGTTTTGTATAAATATTTTAATATATGAAAATTATTGTTATTATTTTATTAAATTTAAACATTAATTTTATAATTTTAAATATTAATATAAAAAATATATATAGACCAAAATTATTATATATGAGTTAATTAAAAAAATTATAAAAGGATATCATTATATTATTGATTTATATAAATTTTAATAATAGCCTATAAAAATACAATGATATAAAAAAAATTTAATAAAATGACTTCATACAAATTTAGTTTTAAAAAAGCTACTTGACATATGTTGGGCTTCTATTAAGTTATATGCTAGCCCTATGTGAAGTATATTAAGTCTAATGGATTATATAAGTATTAGATTTGCGAATTGCGATACGAACATATGTCATTTATATGTCTAATTTAAAATGATGGTTTGTAAATGAGACGAGTGAAATAAGATAAAGAGGAGAGAGTGAGTGAAAAGAGTAGAGAAAATATTTTTTAGAATAATTAGGGTTTTGCTTTCTCATTTTCAAGAAGGGTTATTCTTATAACTCTTGGAGAAGATTTCTCATACTCTTGGAGTTTTTCTTTTGTGCACTAGGTTCTAAATTTATTCCATGATTTTTCTTTCTTTTTTTTTTTTTTTTTTTGAAAGAGTTTTCGATAGAAATTTTGGTATTCTTGTGTACATGTGTACTTGATCTTGCTTATTGTGTTATTTGGTTTCTACCTTTCATTCCATTGTATTATTGTTACTATTGCTCACTTAGGTATGAAAATTGAAAGGTCTTGCTTCCGTAATATTATATACACAAATACAATCAAATGTACTGTGGTTGCGCGAAATAGAAAAAGAAATAGGAAAAAAGATGAGGCGATAATATCACGAGAAGAGAAAATGAAAATGAAATAAATGTAGTTTGGTGAGACAGTAGAAGAAGCAAGGCGAGGGAGGGAGAGAAGAGAATAGCTATCTCCAACTCCAAGATTTGATGTGCAGTGGTCTGAATATATTTTTGAAAGGAGGCAAAAGTCCAAGCATGGAAAAGGGTGTTTTGGTCCCACTTAAAGATTTCTTTGGGACTCCCAAATCTACTACAGCTAATTCTCTCTCTATCTTCACTTCTTTGAATTTTCTTTGCTAATTCCCCCCTATTCATTCACTCCCCAACTTGTTCTGTCATTGCAATTAATTCCAGCCATGATTTTCTACTAAAACCAATTGTTAAAAGTATATAAATCAATTCAAAACTAATCCATCAGTCAATTATTTGGGAAAAAAAAAACAAAAAGAGTCAATTTAATCACAACCCAATTTGTCTCTTATGATTTAATAGTGTTATGTGTGTATAATTCTTAATTTTAGCTAATAATCCTTTATAAACCTCTTGATCTTATATTTGAACTTCAATTATTTTTGTGTCAAAAATATTTGAATTTATATTTTGCTTATATTAAATTATAAAATTTACTATAAATTTGATATCCCATATTTAAAATAAATATAACTATATATAATATTGGGTTATAGAAAAACAATTAACAAATTGTACACTTTTTTACAATTACAATATAAATTTTAAATCTTGACAATATTATAAAAAATATTAAAATTTTTGTAATATTTGTACCTAATAACACTCCGATCAAAAATCCGATTAGAAAGCATGATGTATAATATATATATATATATATATATATATATATATATATATATATATATATATATATATATATATATATATATATATTGTTAGTTAAGAATTTAA
Source organism: Reutealis trisperma (assembly GCA_947687605.1). Lineage (NCBI taxonomy): Eukaryota > Viridiplantae > Streptophyta > Magnoliopsida > Malpighiales > Euphorbiaceae > Reutealis > Reutealis trisperma. The sequence goes on from CANTUT010000876.1 coordinate 252,771, forward strand.
AATTTTAATATGAAGAAAACATGTACAATTCTGATCATATTTTGATTGGACGGTTAAAAAATAAAAAGAGAAATCAGGAATTATAAGATAAATGAAATCAAAATGTGAGATTGTGGAAAAAAGATGTCAAGTTGAAATCATGAATCTTGAAAAAAGAAAGACAAAAAAGACAATGGAAAAGAAAGAGGACAACCAACTTATGAAATATCAACATCATGACAGCTCACAGCTGTAGGGAAGATACAAGCCCCTGACCTATAAAAAGATAATCAATGCTAAGATATTTACTTATTTTAGTTTAAGATTTTAGATCTACTTTTCTTAACCACTCTCCAAAAGTATACAAATTGTTACTTAAGCTAGCTATTAACAAAGAACATGTGAATAATAATAGTAGCTTATCACCAATTATCTTTAATGTGGTCATCATCATCAATTAATTTTGATTTAGTGGTATTACAAGAACTGTGTGATTTAGAACTCAATATAGACATACATACACGCACACATTTACTCGCTCATTTGATATTATTTACGTATTTAATATTTAAAGTTAAAATAGAATTATATATTGTTCACTTCTATTATGAGTGAATTTTTAATTTTATTAATTTGGTGCCTTTGAACGTTATAGTTACTTGTGAATATTGAGTCCCAAAATGGGCTATGAGGCATGTCCAATAGAATACAATAGATTTCATTATATTTTATGCAGTGGACCATCATATATATATGGGAGATGTTACCGAATTTTCTCTTGAATTTATGAAAATTAGATAGTTTAGTAAACCTTAGATAACCGTTTAGTGTCATTCTCACTATGATAGTGAGATGTCACTGAATTGTCCAATGTGGACAGTTTGGAAAATATCATCCTTTTCAATTAGGTAACATATTTAATCATAAAGTTGTCATTGAAATTTAAACAGTATGACCTATACGTTCTCGGGTGCACAATGAGGTAGGCATAAATATTTTATTTGTGCGTATTTCAAATAGTGCACTTTGAGAACTATAGTGACATGCTGTCGAAATTTCGACAGCTTTATGATTAAAATCATGTACCATTAATTGATTACATAGGAATGGTTTTCTGAATGGTTAGGTTCTTACCTTTTAAGAAAGCAGATATAAGGATTAATAAAATATTTAGGTTAAGTGTAAGGATTTATGTTTAGAACTACAAAATTTTATGGTTATTACATTTTGCTAGTGGATTGTAATAAGTTGATATTTCTCGTTCTTAATATTCTATACCTACAGGAGTGCAAGATGACTTCAAATCGACAATGGATGTATATTAGAACAATTGATGGGTATTTAAATCCTAATTTTGTGGAAGGGGTAGATCAATTTATTGAGCTTGTCTGTAGCCAACTTGGATATAAGCAGGGAATGCAGATTAAATGTCCGTGCAAAAGGACTAAGCGTCAGAACCGCAGTTATGAAGATGTGGAAGTTGTGAAGCTACATCTTTTAAGACACGGATTTGTTTCAGATTACTATGTATGGAAATTGCATGGTGAAGAAGAAAATGTTGGGACATCTTATCAGATGAACTTTAATTTTAGTATAGGTGAATCAGTTAGTCAGCCAAATTCGTCGGATGCATTTAATAGATTAGTTATGGATGCAGCTAGTCCAGACTTTAATTGGGATGCTACAGAAGAAGCTCCTAATCCATCAGCTCAAAATTTATATGATATGCTCAGAGCTGCTAACGAAGAGTTGTGGCCAGGATGTGAGAAACACTCAAAGTTATCTGCTGTGGCTCGGTTATTGAACATGAAGTCAGAACACCACTTATCTGAAAGGTGTTATGATGATATGTTATCATTTATCAAAGATATCCTACCAGCAGATAACATGATGGTTGATAACTTCTATTGCACTAAGAAGTTAGTCAAAGGTCTAGGACTTCAAATGGAGGAAATTGATTATTGTAGTAAAGGTTGCATGATATATTGGAAGAGTAATTATGATATGCTTAATTGCAAGTTCTGTGGTCAACCCAGGTATAAGGCACCTAGACGAGATTCTGCGAAATGAAAGAAAAATGTTGCATATAAGAAGATGTATTACTTTCCTCTTACTCCTAGACTTCAGAGATTATATGCCTCAGAATCCACAGCAAAGTACATGACATGGCATGCCAACCATGATGAGGAAGAAGGCATTATGCGCCATTGTTCAGATAGTGAAGCATGGAAGCATTTCAATCAAACTCATTTATCGTTTGCATCTGAGAGTAGAAATGTAAGCCTCGAACTATGCACAGATGGATTTCAGCCTTTTGGACAATCGGAACAACAATACTCCTCGTGGCCAGTAATAGTCACCCCGTATAATTTGCCTCCGTGGTTATGTATGAAGGAGGAGTACATGTTCCTTACGGTGATTGTTCCAGGCCCGAATAACCCTAAGGACAAGTTAGATGTGTATTTACAACCTTTAATTGAAGAATTGAAGCAGTTATGGGATGTTGGAGTTTGGACATATAATGTGTCAAATAAGCAAAATTTCCAGATGAAAGCTGCTTTGATGTGGACAATAAGCGATTTCCCAGCATATTCTATGTTATCTGGCTGGAGTACTCACGGACGGCTAGCTTGTCCTTATTGTTATGATGAAACTGATGCATTCACCTTACCTAAAGGTGGAAAGCAGTCATGGTTTGATAATCATCGTAAGTTCTTACCACCAGATCACTCATTTCAACGTGATAAGACTCATTTTATAAAGGGAACTACGGTTGAGAAGTTAGCACCCCCATTACGGTCTGGACAGCAGATCCTTGAGGAAATCGAGAAACTGACTTTGAAAAAGGTTACTGAAGTTGGTGCGAATGATCATAATGCTCCTATTTGTAAGAGTTGTGGTTGGAGGAAGAGAAGCATCTTTTGGGATTTACCTTATTAGAGTTCCCTTCTCATACGTCACAACTTGGATGTGATGCACATTGAGAAAAATATTTTTGAGAATGTGTTCAACACTGTAATGAACATAGATGGGAAGACTAAGGATAATGCCAAAGCTAGAGCTGATATGAAGCTATTGTGTAGGAGACCCGAGCTTAAACAAGATGAAGTAACTAAGTTATATCTAAAGGCATGCTACACATTGGATAAAGAGTCAAAAAAAGTCCTATGTGAATGGGTGAAGAGCCTTAGGTTTCCAGATGGATACGTGTCTAATATGGGTCGATGTGTTGACATGAGAAAATATAAATTGTTTGGGATGAAAAGTCATGACTGCCATGTATTCATGCAGCGATTGTTACCAATTGCTTTTCGTGCATTTCTCCCAAAGAAGGTTTGGGAAGCTATTACAGAATTGAGTTTATTTTTCAAAGATCTTACTTCAACCGTGATTCATGTAGAAGACATGGTCAGATTATAAGAAGAAATTCCAGTCATTCTATGCAAATTAGAGAAGATATTTCCTCCTGGTTTCTTTGACTCTATGGAACATCTTCCAGTTCATCTGCCTTTTGAAGTGAAGATTGCAGGTCCAGTTCAATATAGATGGATGTATCCATTTGAACGGTATGAATATTTTAGGATATTCAACTTGTTAATGTTCATCATCTATTCTAGTATTTTAACTTATATTTCTTTTATATATCTTTATAGTTTCCTTCGACACTTGAAAAACAATGTCAAGAATAAATCTAAGGTTGAAGGTTCTATATGCAATGCATATTTAGTGGAAGAAGCTTCATCCTTTTGTTCCTTTTATTTTGAACCTAAAGTGCACATAAGGCATCGAAAAGTGCCACGGAATGATGATGGAGGACAAGTGGAAGAAGAAGAAATAGAAGGAAACATTGCAATCTTTACTCATCCAGGTCGTCCATATGAAAAAGCAAAAATAAGGCGTTTGACATTGGAGGAGTATAATGCAGCTCGTACATATATTCTGTTGAATTGTGAAGATGTTTCTCCATTTATTGAGTAAGTTAATAGATAGAGCTGCTTCAATGTCATTCTTATCCCTTATTATCATATTGTAATTTTATATTTAATTATTTTATTTTCTTCTAAGGGTCTACATTAAGGAATTACGAACCTCTCGACCAACAATCACTGATATGGAGATAGATGACATATTAGAACATGAATTTGCTAGTTGGTTCGAATTATATGTGAGTGCTTCTTATTAATTGTTCATAGTTATAAATGGTACTTATTACAACAATATTGGCTTATTAATTATAAATTTTTATATTTTATTTGGTAGGCAAACAATCCAACAAATGGCATCTTGAGCCATTTCATACAGTCTTTAGCAATGGGCCCTTTATGGACTGTTACTTGTTATCCTGTGTACTTTGTCAATGGATACAAATTTCACACTGAAGTGCATAGTGATAGACAAGTCACAAAAAATAGTGGAGTATGTATTAAAGGACAATCAAGTGATTATTATGGTCGACTGATAGAGGTACTGCAATTGGAGTATCCAGCACTACCAATGAAGATGACTGTACTGTTCAAATGTGATTGGTTTGATCCAAAACCAAATGTAGGGATGAAAATACATCAAAATTATAAGCTTGTTGATATCAATATGAGAAGAAGATTTAATAAATACGAACCATTTATCTTGGCAATGCAAGCAGTTCAAGTATATTATGTCCCATATCCTGGTTGTAAAGGTGTCGATACAAATTAGTGGGTTGTATGCAAGATTAAAGCTAGACCAGTTGTTGAGGTAGCCAAATCACAAATGAACACCCTTCCGTCGCATGTTTTACCTTTCCAAGAGGATGTTGTCGATGCTAGGGAAGTGTCACTTGCGCCTATCGATGAGGATCAATCACTTAATGATCCACTTGGTTCTTGTAATGAATTAGACACTGAAGAGGTTGAAACAGAAGATGAAGCACCAGTAGAGTCAGAAACAGAAGGGGAAGCAGAATTTGATGAAGAGTTGAATGATGTTGAAGATAGTGATTCAGATGCATAAGATCTTTTAATAATTTGTTTATCTAATGACATATTGTAATTATATTATTGTAATAATATAAAATATTTTGTTTTAACTCTATTATTGTGATAATATAAAATATTTTGTTTTACTTGTATACAATTATCTTGCTTGTGTGTGAGTATATAAATGTATAACAAGCAAAATACTATTTTTTTTAATAATTTAATTTCATATGATTTCAGGTATGGATAGAGGTCGTGGGAGAGGTAATGTCCCTATTAAGGGGCATGGCAGAGGTATTGCACCTAGTAGGAGACATGGTAGAGGTACTACAGATCCAAGTCCATTGCGTCCTCAGCTTCAGTCTTTGACTCCGCCAGTACATCCCCCTATTGATGCTCCTTTGAGTTTGTCAGCACTTCCTTCTAGTTCGACAGCACCTCCTTCTATTAGGCCGCCTCAACCACTTAATACTGATGTTCCTCCTAGTTATTCGGGAGTAGGCCCTTCATCATCATCATCTTGTATTCCTAATCCTGATGAGACACCTAGTGAGGTAGCACCCACTCCTACAAGTCGTACTACATTAGCATCAACTTCTGAGGCCGGTCATAGCTCTTTGCAGGGTGCTTCTGCTTATGCACCTATTGAGACTTATGAGAGGAGTCGTGATGGAAAGATCATTGTCACTGTTTTAAATTCAAATGAGTTAAGTATAATTTCGTTTATAATTTTTTAATACCAATTTCATAAATTTAATATTTTACTAATATTATATATTAATTATTTATAATTTATGTATTATAGCTTGTTTCCATCTAGCGAGTGTGCAAAGATGATCACTAAGATCTTCAAGGAGAGGATATATCCAAAAGGCTATTCTTGGAAGGAAGTGCCAAAGGAAGTTGAGGATTATTACTGGGAAGAATTTAAGGTAATTAATATAAATATTAAATGTTTTAATTATAATTTAATTATTTGTTTGAATTTTACCTCTAATTTGATTATTTGGCTATAGAAATTTGATTATTTGTTAGAAATTTACTTGTAATTTAATAATCAAAACTGATGATTATTATGATAGATTTGTGTTATGGCGGAAGGGGTTATTACTTGGAGGCCCGGGTTGGGCAATTTATATGATAATGTATTATGTTGATGATATTGAAGTGTTTGGGAAATAATTATATTATTTTGTAAACTGTTAACAGGAGGATAATTTCAGTATATAGGGGAAGTTCTGCTGAAATTTTTATAGATTTTTAACATTTGTATATGTAATTATGGTGAATTTTGTGTTAATTGATCTAATTATCTTATATATATTTGTTTAAGTAAAATATTAGTAAATCACTGTATAAATTTCAGTTGTTAATACGAGAAATTTCATATATATATAGGAGGTTTTTGTCAAAGTTTTTATATATATAGCTTTAATTTGATTATTCGACCATATAAATTTAATTATTTGTTAGAAATTTACTTGTAATTTAATAATAAAAACTTATGATTATTATGATAGATTTCTGTTATGGCGGAAGGGGTTATTACTTGGAGGCCCGGGTTGGGCAATTTATATGATAATGTATTATGTTGATGATATTGAAGTGTTTGGACAATAATTATATTATTTTTTCAACTGTTAATAGGAGGATAATTCTAGTATATAGACATAGTTTTACCGAAATTTCTATAAATTCCAGTTCTTATTACGAGAAATTTCATATATATTAGGGAGGTTTTTGTCGAAGTTATAAATTTTAATTCCATTTATTAGTATGAGAAATTTCATATATATTTGGGAGGTTTTTGTCAAAATTATAAATTTTAATTTGATTTATTAATATGAAAAATTTCATATATATAGGGAATGTTTTTGTCAAAGTTTATATATATATATATATATAGTCAATTAACACTTTGTTGCAGAAAAATTTTGTTTGGGACAAGGCTATAGATTCAAAGGTGAAAATTGCTTGGAAGAAGAAGTGTGCATTGCGATATTCTGACATAGTTAGTAGTGTAAAGAGGTCTGGTAAAAAGCCAAAATTTCTTAAAGAGGATGTCTATAAGCAGTGGTGTGAGGAATGGAAGAAAGATCATAGGATAACAAAGTCTGCTACGGCATCTAAGAATCGCTGTTCTGAATCAAGGGGTGATGGTAGTGGGCCATCTTGCCATACAGGCGGTTCTATCTCCCATGAGGAGCATCGCCGTAGATTGGTTAGTATATATTCTAATTTACTATATAAGTACAAATTTTTTAAATGTCCTTAGCAGTTTGTGAAAAATATAAAATTTAAATACTTTGTAATGTTTTAAAGGCTTATACATTGGGAAGAGATCCACTGCCGACGGAGATTTTCATCCGCACTCATACTAGGAAGGCCGATGGAAGTTTTGTTGATTCTCGCTCGAAGGCAGTTCATGTAAGTCTAAAATTTTATTTGTTAGTTTAATTCATTTGTGAAATATTTTTATATAAATAAATTTTTTCTAATGATGGAAATAATTCAAAATTCTCAAAACTTTATAATTTATTTTATTATAAAATTTCAGCTTGTAATTTTAAAAAATAATAAAAATTATGTGCAACCTTTTTATATAACTAAAATTCGTTAATTGAATTATTTAATAGGATGAGATTGTGAGATTGCGTGGAGAGATGTCTCAGCCAACACCAAGATCCGATCAGCCAGCTGTTGCTGATGAGTTGGACTTATACTTGAGAGCTATTGGAGGGGAGAACAAGAAGAAGAGGATTTATGGAGTCAGTTCTTGTGCATCGTCATATTATGGACATTCAGGTGGTAGCTCATCTTTTGCTACTTACCCACCATCTGTCCCTCCTACTGCTTCTTCCCAACCAAGCAATGAACAGAATATGATTCGATTGATTTCAAATCCAGGAGTTCAAGAAGTAATTCAACAGCAGTTATAAAGGATGGTATCGGAGAGAGAACGAGAGCTGACAGAACGCCTTCATCGCCTGGAGAGTTTTATGATTGCAAGAGGCTTGGATCCTGTTTCATCTGTCCAGAATGATCCTCCGAGTAATGATGATAATGCTGCTGCTGCTGATGATAATACTGCGGCTGATAATCATGCATCTGATGATCCATCTTATACTGATGAGCAGCATGATTAGGAGGATGATTTAGGACTCTATTATCAATTTTTTCCTATTTATATTGCTACTTTTTATGATTTATTATTTATGGTTGCTACTTTTTTATGATGTGTAACTTATGTTAATATTTTATTACTAATTGAATATTTAATATTCATATTAATATTGTTAACATTGCTGAAACATATTAGTATATAAATATAAATATAAATATAACGTATATAAATATATATAATAACATAATCATTAAAAAAAATTAAATGATAAAAATTTGCGACGTATTTGCGATGAAATAAAATTTTGCGATGCATTTTTCAGAAGGATTTGCGACGAAAAAAATAAACGATAAATTTTTAAATAAAAAATTGCGACGGAATATAAGCTAAATAGCGACGGAATAAATTAATTTTTAATTATATATTACGACAGAATTCCGACGGAATATTCCATCACAATAAAATGGCAACAGATTGTTTTATTTGAGCGACGGATTTTATTTAAATTTAGTTTTAAACTCTAACAGATCAACTACGGATTAACGACGGATTTGCAACGGATCTGCGACGAAAATTTCGTCGCTGAATTTTGCGACAAAATTTCAATCGCTGATTACCGACGGATTCCTATTTCCGTCGCAAAAAAATTAGCGACTAGGGTTATAGCGACGGAATTTTCTCCTCATAATTCCGTCGCTATAATAATTTAGCAACGGAATTTTGCTATTTAGCGACGGAAAATTCCGTCGCTAAATAGCGATTTTCTAGTAGTGAATATTTCCCCCTCAAATATTTTTTTTTTGGTTTTGTATTAGTTAAAGCTTGTTTCTATAAGTTTCAAATTAAAATTTGATTTTGAAGATAAGTTTTCTTTTCCTAGTCCCATACTTAAAAGAAACAAATATTACAAAAAATCCTGAATGCATAAACTAAGCATGAGAGTGCCCTTAGACTCGTCCAGATAAAGAATTAGTCTCACTTAATACATAAGTTGAGCCAAAATACTCTCCGACTTAAAAAAAAAAAACAAAACAAAACAAAACAAAATATTACAAAAATACTTTTTTAATAATTTAAAAATTCTTTATTCGTTTCAATAGAAAGAAAAGTATATTTATATTAATAAAAACAAGACTTGTATGCATTGACGATAAACGTTAATCGTATTCTCTAAAAAAATATTAATGGTATAATATGTAAAAGACTTTAAATCTTCTAAACATATAAAAAATTTATATCTAATATATACTCATTAATATTTATCATATAGAAATTTATTTAAAATTATTAACTAAATATTTGATAAAAATTTTAATTTTTTGAAACTTATCTTATTTACAGTGATACAAAATAAATTTTTACTCATTCTAAGATATACACTTATCATTGTATTGAACCTATGAATACATTAAATCGATATATTTAAGTTGAAATTTCAAGAAGAGTTTTTAAACTCGATCCACCCTCCTAATCAATAGAAGTAGAGAATTAAGAGCCAAGAAGTTCAATTGAGATCAAATAAAAAATAATTAAATTAATAATGTATAATATATTACCTTCGTTTTAAATATTAGTCGTTTAAAATTTCAGCACATAAATTAAAAAAATTATTAAATTATCATAATTTTAAAGTAAAAAGATTAAAATATCCTTTTTATGATATTTATATCAAGAAATGAAATTAATTAATGCAAATATTTAATAGAGTAACATATGAAGGGTAAAGTTGAAAAAAAAAATATTTTCTTAAAATCATAAAATGATAGATAAATTAAAACAAAAAAAATCTCTAAAGTAATAAATATTGTGAAATGGAATGAATATGAAATATAAATTTTATAAGCAATAGAATAACTTAAAATAAATTTGAAAATAACCAATTCTTTTAACAAATTACATAAAAATGAGTTTAGATCCAAGATAGTAATAAAATAAATAGGTAATAAATATTTTAAAATAATAATTTTTTGTTTCAATAAAATTAGAGGAATTTAGTTTTTTAGTGCTAAAAAAAAACTTAAATTTATTTTACATGGTGATTATTACTAATACATTTTTTTTATTTGCAGAGATATAAATTATGTAAAAAAAAAGTAAAAAGAAAGAATCTGCATAATCATGATTGGTTCATTCTTCTATAAAAATAAGTTTTATGTAAAATTTGATTTAATTTATGAATCGATTTTCAAATTTTTCAATTGAATTAGTAGCGTCGAACAAAATCTAACAACTATGATTTCAAGTTGAATGACCACTCATTTTAACAATAAAGAGAGGAAGTGCAGCATGTGGGGGTCTTAAATCATTAGAATGAACAACTTAGTTAAGAAATTAAACATGGGATAATGATGTTAATTACTTTCTCCATTTCATAATAATAGTTATTATAAAAATAAATTTTATTTTAAATTAATTATCATTTTAAGAATTTTATACAGTATTTATTATATTTTTTTTCAATTTCTCTCATCTCTGACTTCATTTTCTCTTTCAGTTTTTATATAATACTCTCTCGATTATAAAAAAGTAGCTCTTAAAAAAATAAGTAATCATTTAACAATTTAATAAAAAAATAAGTAAAATGGTTAATTTACCATTTCATTTTTCAAGTACGAGAGATATTTTTTTAATTTATACTGTAATTAATAAAGAGTCTTTTTGATTACTTATAATAAAATTATTATTAATTTAAAAATAATAATTTTTTTATGGTTATTTTTTTTAAAATAAAAAAAATATTTCTTATTTTTAATAATAAAATAATAATATACTTATTTGTATCAATTAAAATTAAAATTATTTAATAATTTTTTTAATAAATATACATCGTCGTAAAACTATTAGAGTGGCCAACGTGTTGGTGAGGCTTGAAATTGTGTCTTTACAGAGGAATTTAAGAAGACATCAATAGCGTTTGTCTTGAAGCATGCTTGTCTGCTCCTCTCCCTAATTACAAGAGTATCCAAATTCCATCCCATTTGGAGTACTACTCATTTGTAGCAGTAATTATTATAATAAGACTGCCCAATGCCATTATCATAGCAAAGACCAATAAGTACAATTATTATTAACATGTTACTTTAACTAATTTTTCTCTTCTTTTTATGGTAGATGAGATCATAATTACTGTTTACTTATTAATTTATCTCTTCTTTTGTCTTGTCATATACTTGTTGTATTTGCATCTTAGTTTCCATGAGTGTTCTGCAAGCTTGTCTCTATTCTCAAATCTTCCATAATTAGTTGCATTTACCAACTTAGTTTAGACTTTAAGACTATATTAACAGCTCAAATCTTGATTTGATATGAATAAATTTTATAAAATTCAATATAAAAATAAATTAAAATCTATCATTCATGGAATGTATTATATTCTTTAAATTCCTTTATTCTAAATATATAGTGGAAATAGAAAATTATTCATTATATTTGGTGTATATAAAAATATTATACGATGTAATTACAATAAAATGAATCTCATTTGAAATAATCAAGCAAGTGTATCTTACATAATTACAAAAAAAAAATACATTTTTTACTTTTTTAACAGAAAAAAGAATTAATTTTATTTTTATTATCTAAATCATATATATATTTATTATTAGTCAATATTTATAAAAGCGAGAATTTATTATTTTGATATGTATTGAATATATCTAATAATCTGTTGTATAAAAGATACTACTATTTGTTTGCAACCATGGAGTAGTGAAATTTAGCATTAATTAAAATTTTAATTTGTGGAGCATTTAGTATTGAATTGAGCCTTGAGAATGTGAGGAATGGACCCACAAACAAGAGAAAATATTTAATTTGATATAATTGGCTTGTGCTCCACGAATGCCATGGCCACTCCCATCATATCCAACGGAGCATGCATTGCTTGCTTAGAAGGGGAGACCAATTGTCTTTCTCAATCTTTCTTTTTAATACATACTATTTATTTAAATTAAAACCTGAACCTTCTTCTACTCTATAATCATAGCTTTAAAATTGGCTTTTTTTCTTGGTGGTTGGTGTTGGCCTTTGAGAAGATGCCATTATGGAAGCTTTCTTGTTTCTTTATGGCTTCACCACTAAATACATCACCCATCCATAACCATAGTTGCTTTGCTCTCTTTTTGCCACTTCCCACTCTCTTCTTTCAACAAAATCAAGAATTCAACACTGTTTGGTCAAACTCAAAAGAGTGGACCAGTAAAGAGGCTATATTATTAATTTTTTTTTTTTTTTAAATCTAAATCAACTGAAACTCAAATTCAACACCTTTTAATTATCAAATACTACAGAACAGTAGCACAGTGAAGACGAAAGTAAAGATTAAAAGAAAGATCCTTAGCACAGTCAAGAGGATCATAAAGATTAAAGAAAGATCCTTCAAATGGGGAAATTTTGGCTCATAATTAAAATTATAGATTAAGAACCTAACTTAAACCCTTGCAAAGCCCAAGAAAAAGGTTTGTTACTTATTAGGCCTATGAGCCAGTGGGCAAGCTACAACCAATATGCAGTTTGTACTATCTTTGATTCAACAAATAAATACAAAATGGGCAGGTAAATCCCCAATGCCTCGTTAATTGTCTTCAGTAAGATTCCTAAATCAAATATTAGAAACAGAAATTGAGATAAGACATTATGACTAGTGGCCTACACAGTCACCTGCATACAGAGAATCTTAACATAGTTTTCACTTCCATTATTCCAGATAGAAGAGGAGATCAAAATTTTGAAATCACTTCTAAATTGGGTAATTAATTAAGCAGTTAATTTCCACTAAATAAAAATGAGTTTATTATGATATATCAGGAATAACAGTAAACTCTATATCACTACTAAGGGGACAATGACTAGCATTTATCTCCAAACCCAATTATAGCCTCCCATAGAAACTTTTTAACCTGTCTCTGTCATTGTTCTTTCTTTCTTAGATGATATACAGATTATTTTTATTAACCTGAAGAACGTCTTTGTCAAATAAAGAAAAAAGCGAAGAAAGAATCATAAACCATTTGAATAGAAAAGAAAGGGTTAAAAACCTAGTCTTTGGACAACTATACCATAGGCTTTTGCAAAAAATAATAATAAATTCTATCAATAGTAGCATGTCAATAAAAGAAACTAATGGTAAAGGAAAAGTAAGAAACTTTACTTCTTTGAAGAGACATTAACTTCACCCTGATGCTTCTTTTGCCTAGTCATTCTATTCCACGCATGCCCAGATAGATGCTATTACTAACCACAAATAGAATAAACTTTTCTTCCCTCCCATATAACAAGGCCAATACTTCAACCGCGCTATATAACATATGCACACGTTTATGATTGTGAACAAACAAGCTCAGCTTGCCTAATAGTAGCAACAAACCATTGTCATTTTACTAAGTTTAACAGTTCAATAGATTTAAGCAACCACCTTCGACACACAGGCATAGCAACCAATAGAAAAGAAAAAGATAGCAAGGATTACCCTGTTTCACACAAAAATATCAAGCAAAGGGGAAAATCATAAATTACAAAACCAAGACGAGAAATCCTTGAGGAACAATTGATGTTGAAGAAGCTTCTCATACTACCTCGAAGCCATCCTCACCATCATAATGAACGTCATGGGTGATGGTTAAGCGCAATCCCAACACTTGCACCAATTGTTAAATTTCAAGGGTAAACCGATTTTTAGCATGGCCCCAGACAAATATGAATATAGAATGATGTGAATGTGGATCCAAGATGAAGGCATCCATGTCAATGGCAACTTAAACAAGGGAGACTGCTTCCTGAAAAAGCTTTTGCAAATACAGAGCAGTTCAAAATATAGAGAGATGCACACTGCAACATAGAGCCAATTCATGCTGTTCATCTGGAAAGAAATTTGCAACATAGAGCCAATTCATGCAGGCAACTAAGAGGTGTGAGGAAGATTGTCATTGTAAGACAGCTAATGAAAATGCACAATGCAGGCAGCTGCTAATTTAGGGTTGAATTGCATCAACATAAAAAGTAAAACCAGATCAAGAAGCAGAAAACATTCATTTGAGCCATTCACATAACCATTGTAAATCAAATTCTCATTCATTTAAGCCAGCAAACCCCATTTCAGGAAAGCAATAGTATGACAGTTAAAAGAGAATAAAATTTATCATTCAATATATGTTTTATACAAAAGCATATCATCCCTTACATAATTTAAAATGCACTTCCTACTTCTATTTACTGGTATCCAGTCATATCAAGAGAACACATTAGAAACCCGGTCACAACTTATTAAGCTCTATTAATAGATGATTAGATATGCATCAACAATAGAAATTAAAATAAGTGACACAGAATCTAAAGCATGAAGGAAATTCTGGCCATTCCAAAGCATGAAGGAAATTCTGGCCGCTCCAAAGTATACAAGGTCAATGTGAAAAGTTAATCAATAGTACGTGAGACTCAATACTGAACCCATAATCTCAAACTCTTAGTGGAGAACCCATGAATCCACTATGTTTACCCTGGAACAGAAAGCGCGAATGATACTCTTCAACAGAAAGGAATGAGAGTAGCTACATCATGAAGTAAACAAGTTGAACATAAACAGAGATGATGCTCATTCAATGGCTGTAGAGCTCTCCCACTCACGGAAGCTTAAAAAGGAAAGAATGAAATGTGACTAAAATAAACAGGTTTACTTACTTCTTTTGTCTAATTTCAAGATCTTACCGTCAGATCCTATAAAATTTATGATTCAGATATTATTTCTCCTACCTCCCAATCGAAAAACAACATTTAATTAATGAAAAAGCAGAGAAATAAAATCTAAAATGGTTCAGAGACAAAATTTTCCAATTCGTGATAAATTTTGAAACTTTTCCAACTTGAATACAGAGATTAATTTATTGAAATGTACAATTTTCTTTCTTTTAAAAAAAAAAAAAAAAAAAAAAGGAACATATCTTCCATCAAACTCTAATCTTTTTCTTTCATTTGTACACAGAACTATCCAACAAAGAAGAGAAGCCATACCAAAAAACCAAAACCAAAAAATCCCCAACTCACCTCCATCCATAACCGACAGGGACCCTTCATCACTCCATCAAGCGACACCCACTAAGCGTTTGCACCAAACTTGAAGCATTCCTCCTTACCTTCTCATTGTCATCCTTCACCAAACCCACACATATCTCCAAAAGCCCCTCTCTCCTGGCTTCCCCACACATTTCCTCATAGTAACAACACAAAGAATTCAAAGTGAATAGTCCACACTGAATCCCTCTCTCACTCCCATTCTTAATCACCTTCACCAAAACCCTTAAACACCCATCAATCCTCCCCATTTCCTCTCTTCCTTCCTTACACTTCACCAACACACTCAAGACCTCGACTGCTCTCTCCAATCCCATCCCACCTATCCTCACCAAAATTGGCACCGCCCCACATTCCACCGCCCGCCTTCTGTTATCCGGAAATGAACAGATAGCATACAACGCTGTTGCTGCTTCTTTCACCTCTCTACCTTTCCCATAATTTAGTAGCCTAACCAACGCTTGAATTGCATTTGGGTACGCGCCTATTGTCCCTTTGTTCACTTCTACGACGGCCAGACTGGTCAAAATAGTGCAGCCTATGGCACGGCTATCAGGCGACCCAGCTCGGAGAACCGTGACAACACGGCCAATTGCGCCTTCAGCTACCAGGCCCACCTTGTTATCGTCGTCAAGGGAGATATTGAGTAATAGAGAGAGGGCTTTCTCTTGGAGGACTGACTCGGGCGAATTGACACAGTTGAGAACCGCAGACACAGCTCCAGACTCGGTCAGCTGACGGCGAAGGGCATGGTCAAGCTTGGTGAGTTTAGTGAGCTGGGAGAGCGAGTCAAGCTTGGAATTGAGAGAAGAAGTTCGAGAAGTGAGGGTAGATATTAGGGTTTGAGGCTGTGGCTTTGGCGGCGGTGGCGGCGGGGGGTTAGGCTGGGATTTAGGAGAGGAGAGGAGGGCATAATTGGAAATCAGACTTCTAAGAGCATGGTTGGGGATGAGAGAAGGGTGTT
This sequence comes from Reutealis trisperma, assembly GCA_947687605.1. NCBI lineage: Eukaryota > Viridiplantae > Streptophyta > Magnoliopsida > Malpighiales > Euphorbiaceae > Reutealis > Reutealis trisperma. The sequence goes on from CANTUT010000876.1 coordinate 268,858, forward strand.
CGGGAAGGGGTAATTTAGTTATCGGGCAAGTACGGTGGCCGGAGTCCAGCCAACGTTGAATAGAAGCACGGTCAAAGGTGTGACCCGATGAGAGGATTACCGGGTCAGACATTATCTCGAGGGAAATCGGGCACTTGAAATCATCAGGAAACTGAGTCGTCATTCTTCAACTGGGATCCTGAAATTGAAATTTTTCAGTATCTCTCTCTAGAAATGAAAAATACCAGTGTTTCTCTCTCTAAAACTTGGGGGAAAGGGGTTTTATGAGGTTTTTGGAACTGCCTGGGGGAAGGAGAAGGTGAAGGTCAGGAGATAACTTGTGCTTCCTTTTTCTTTGCTTTTGTGAGGCTAACTAAGCAAGCTAACCAATTGACTGTTTTACCCTCATGCTCCATCCAAATTTTTCATAATTAATTATTTTTAAAAAAAAATAACATTGTAAATTTCTTTTATTTTTTTTTTAAACTCTAACATATTCTTTTTTTTTTAAAGAACTCTAACATATTCTTTTTTAACCACTAAAATAGAAACTTTAGTCTACATGTAATGATGCTAAAACAAAAAAAAAAAGTATGCATGTAAGGGAATAATTAAGAATTTGAAAAAAAAAATCCATATTCTCCTCCTTAACTATTTAAACAAATCGTGTTTTAAAAAATTATGATATTTGATCAAAAGTTAAAGTTATAAAATTTTGAAATTTTATATAATTAACAGAAAAAATTAAAATAATTGATCAAAATTAAAAAATTAAATATTTTTCATTTTTCATTTTAAAATATTTATCATTTTAAAAAAATTATTTTAATTTATGTACTATTTTAAACTTTCAAAAAGGTATTTATTATTTTTTAATTTATTCTTCATTAAACATTTACATTAATTTTTTATCTTAAATTATGATAATTTAATAAATTTTTAATTCATAAAGTGAAATATTAAATGATAAATATTTTAAAATGGATATAATAATATTTTTAATTGTAATTAATCTTTGAGATTTGGTTTCAAAAAAAAATCTTTGAGATTAAAAAAAAAAAGAATTTGAAGAGATGAGTAACTATATTTTGAATATAATTATAATAATTAATTGTAGGTTCAATAATAAAATATGATAGATTATGTTTGATGAGAAGATCTCAGAAACCCATTAAAATTTAGAAGATAAAATAATAAGGAAAAGTTTGTTTGAGCAAGAAAAAGGATTTGAAAATTGCAGATGATAAAGAGGGCATTTTGGGGAATAAAAAGAGACGTGACCGTTGTTTGGGAATGAGGTAGTGGTGGAAGTTAATGAGGGTTTACTTTTGCCGGAAACAAGGGGAATGGAATGCCTTTCGAAGGGTGAAAACTCATCATTCTCTCGCCTCTCTTTTTCATTATAATCACAACCCATTTCCTCCTTTAGGGGCATTTTCGGAAACTCACCTTTCACTTTTTGCTTCCTCTCTCAAACGGTCCATTTGCCTTTTAAATGCCACAACATAAAAGCGAAAAGTATCAAAAAACAAAAAAGAACTGTAAAGCACCAATAACCTCTCGTTTTCGGTGATTCATTTAAACTAGAGGTGAGAAAAAATTGGTAAAATAAAAAATTGAATCGAATTTAATTTAATTTGATGAATTCAGTTTGGTTAGGTTTAAATTTTTATAAATCATAATATATTCAATTTGATTTATGTTAAAAACTTAAAATAACCCAACCTACCAAATTTATATATATTAAAAAATTAAATTAATCAAATTATCAAATTAAATTACATCATATTGATTCAATTGAGTTATTTGATTTTGAAAACAAACCAAATAATGCTAACCACTAATTTAAATCCATAAACTATTAAAAATAGCTTGATGAGGCCTATAAGCTCACTCTATTATTTTTTTGTTTTTATTTTTTTTAGTTTTAAGAGGCTCATGAATAACATATTATTATATATACAGAAAAATCAAAAAGAAAAAAATTAAAATGCTAAAATAAAAACCTATAAGACTAAAAAATAAATTTATATTTTTGAAAAATAATATATATATATATATATATATATATATATATATATATATATATATATATATATATATATATATATATTCTTTTTATAAATATACAAAAAATTATATTTTTGAAAAATAAAAATATATGAACAGTAGAAATATATAATTATTTAAGTTTTTAATGTTTATTTTTTATTTTGAAAACATAAAATTCTATTTTTTATTTATGAGTTTTTGATTTTAGTATTTTGATTTTTTTATTTTTCATATATATATATATATATATATATATATATATATATATATATATATATATATTATTTGTACCGCGTAAAATTATCAGGAAGAATATCGGAGTTAATTTATGGGCATAATCAAGTCATTTTTAATAAACTCATACCATAAAAAGTACTCTATCTATTCTAAAAAAATTATTCATTATTCATTTTTAAAATGTTTAAAAATACTTACTCACTATAAAAATAGTTATAGGTATTTGTCTATTTATCCTTATTAATTGAAAGGTATACATTTTCAAAATTAATAATAAATATAGTAATAAATAAATATATATAATGATATAAGTTAAAAAATATAATAAAATTTATAAATTGATAAGTAATTAAGAATATTTTTTTAAACTATATAATAAAAAAAAATTGATAATATTTTTAAGACGAATAGGTATAATTTATTAGTGCTTTTGTGAAAGTTGGAAGGTTGTTTTGATCTTTTGTTTAACGTAAATCAAAAAGCAAAACCCAATATCTATTTGATTTGCCACTTGAAACCCACCATTCAGCAGTTGGATAACCAAATCAAAATTAAAAATTAACTATTGAATTCTCATATGCTAGTTTTTAGATTTTATAAAAAATTAGTTTTCAACTACAAAAGTAAAATTTACAGCTTTTGGATTTAAAAGTTAGTTTTTATAAAAAATATGCCTTTAAAAATCGAAATAATTGCAAAAGCACTAACAATTATATATTCACATAGGTAAATAATAATAATAATTTAAATGTTAAATTAATAATTTTATCATACAAATATACAAATATAGCTATTTTTTTTTCTTATAATTATATATACAAAATAATTCAAAAATTATTAAAAAATAAAAAATATGTTCAGTTATTTTTATTATATATTTCACATATATTATCAAAAATATTAATTATATATAAATAAAAAATTGATATATATTATATGAAATATTATACTTCGCTATTTTACTATCTAATTACAATTTCAATCGTTAAATTATCAAACAATTTATAGGTTTTTTTTGGATTGAGAGATTTTTAAATTTATAAATTTAATAAAATTCATGAATTTTAAATTCATAAACTGTAAAATTCATAAATTTTAAAATTTTTATCATTTGAATTTATTATAAAATGAATAGATTATTAAGGACAAACTTAAAATTAAAAAAAATACAATTTCTCATACACAAAAAAGGTAGATTTTGAATTTTCTTACCTCCTATTAAAACATGCAAAATGAAAAATTTTGAAAGGTGATAATTTTTCAAAATCTATGGATTTTATTTTTTTTTAAATAATCAAATGATAATTTTAGTCTAAATTCATATATTTTATAAAATGAATCGTACAAAACCAAATCATAATTAATTTCAATTGCTAATTATAACCATGGTTTCTATCTGCTACTGCTAGCTGCTCGCTACTAACTATGTACCACTTATAAATGACTGCTGCCACTAAATCAAAGAGGCTTTTATCACAGTAGTCTATCATTTTATTTTTTTTTAATTACAAAATAATAATTCTTGATTCAATTCTATCAAACTGTTTTTGAAATGGTGAGATTTTAAATGAAAAATGCTGTCTTGAAAAATAATTATATTATTAATAGTTGAATTTTTATTTTAGTTATCCGAATTATATGCATTTTAGAATTCAAAATTTTTTTTTTATTAATCAAGTATATGAACGAATAAATTATTTTCAGTCAAATGTATTAATTGAAATTTCTTACTAAAAAGGTAAAATAAATCTTTTTTACTCAGTAAGTGATAATACACTTGCATTGGATTTATTTCACTTATTTATCTTTTTTATTTTTCTGTTCTATTTTCTCTCTTTTTTTAAAAAAGAAAATTCTCAAATTGTTCATAAAATTCTCAATTTTTTAATTTTATTTCATTTTCTCGATAAAAATAAAAGAGAATGTAATAAATGAAAAAGAAAAATAATTAGAAGAGATGAATGAAATGCAGAGATGGTATAAAATAATATATTTTAATAATTCATCGATAAATTTCAGCTGAATATATTTTTAATTGAAAAGCAATTATCCCTTATTTTAAACAAAAAAAATTTCAATCTATTGACAAAAATAGAAATTTTGGTAAATTTTAATACTAATAATACATTTAATAAACCGCAATGAGATATAATATAATATAATTAAATGAATGTTTAATATAAATTTATATTAAAAATTCATTTAGTTACATTATATTATATTTTATTATAATCTATCAAACACATCGCATTGCAAAAATGTGTTTAGTAAGGCGTAATAAAATATAATATAATATAATTAAATAAATTTATAATATAAATTTACATTAAAAATTTATTTAATTACTTACAAATATCTCATTAGAGTATACTAAATACACTCTAAAAATATATTTAATAAATTATAATGAGATATAATATAATATAATTAAATAAATTTTTAATATAAATTTATATTAAAAATTTATTTAATTATATTATATTATAGCCCACTATAATTTAGTAAACGGATTTTAAAATTATAAACGGATTTTAAAATTATAATTTTTGGAGAAAACGGAGCTACGTTATAGTTATAACCTAAGATCACAATAATGCTCATGATAAGGTATGGTCGAAAAGTAGCGGTGGCCGCAGTCAGGCGTCCAAAAAAGTCAAAACGTCATTGTTGAGGTGATAAAAACTTGACACGTGTCCTCTTTATTTCCTATTTAGTGGACCTCTTAGACAAAATATTTGAAATTAGTTTCAGAGAGTCGGTGATATGTGAAATTAATAATTAGTGATAAAGTATTTATTATTAATATTAAATTGATTAAATTTATAAAAAATTCAAATGCATAAAATAATAGTGATGGTATTTTCTTTTTTATACAGAAAATTCATTAGGTGAGCAAATTCTTAATTTCCTTCACTAGGTATTCAACTACGGAATTATTAGCCTAATAAAAAAAATAATAGAATAAAAATAGATTTATATATAAGTATATAAAGTTGAGTTTCAAAAATTATTTTAAAAAAACTTTTCGCTATATGTCGATTATTTTTTAAAAAATTAAATTATTTTATTATTTTTTCATATCATTATTTTTTGTAAATTTTAATTAAAATTTATTTATGTTAATTTCTTGCATAAAAATTAATTATTAATTGTCTTACATTTATTACTGAAAGTTTTGTGAAGATTATGAAAGAAATTGAATGAAATATGTCATTAAATATTAAAATTTTTATTAAATATTGCTTAAATTCTTATAATGTTTACCTATAGAACTGTAACTATTAAAAATTATATATATATATATATATATATAAACAAATTTATGGAAATTCACAAAATTGTAAATTATCTACTAACTCTAATGATACAAATAAAATTAATAAATATACAATAATGGTCTAAAATTGAATATTATCATGACATTTAAAAAATTTGAACTCACCAATATAAAATTCGTTCAATCGAGGATTGTAAAAAGTATCAAATGATCGAAACAAAGATGTTGGATTTATTGTCGCCGGAACCTCCGCCAAAGCCGCCGTCGTCCAAACGGTGGTGGTAGAGGATGGTGACCACACCAATCAATTCGTCTGAAAGTTAGCTTGAATACACGAGTCACTAGCCACCACTCGTCGGTTGCTAGAAATTGGGCCTCTAAGTTTCAGTTATCAACTCTTTGATCTCCAATTCTAGTGGCTTTTAGGTAGAAACCTATTTATAATTGTTACCACATCTCTAAATTTTGGAATACATAATATGTAATATCATGAATTTTTTTTTTTTAAGTTATAAATTTTGGAATATTGTGATAGTGACAAAAAATATTTATTTTAATATGGTAACTTCTTCCAATTTATTATTATTATGATGTTGAATTTAAATTTAGTAAATTATTTTTAATAAAATATTTTGGCAAACTATATTATTATTATTATTATTATTATTATAATTATAACTGTTATATATATATATATATATATATATATATATATATATATATATATATATATATATATATATATATATATATAGAGTGGGCAGCGGCTGAAGCAAAGCCAAAAAGAGAGAGAGAGAGAGAGAGAAAGGGAAGGAGATTCTGTCAGCCGTCCGACCACCGTCCGCTTGCCGAGTCTGACACGCGCCAGCTACAACGGTTCCTGGGGTGTTGATCAAGCTGTCCACCGAAGATCGCCGCCATCTGCCGTCTCCAGCCGCCGCACGCGCCACCGCACCGTCCGCCAGCAAAAACTTTCGAGCTAAATTCCAGCCAGTTCCGACGTCCGTTCAAGGTGATTTTGGTACCATTGGACTCCTCTTCCTCTAAGCTTTAATTTGGTATATAAATTACTAATTTTGGATAATGTGGAAATTGGTCAAATTTCGGTGATCAACCGGACTGCCGACGTGGATTCTGGTGAACCAGGTGAAACAGATTATATTTTCAGATTCTTCATGCTAAGGCGATTCCGCTGGTAGTAAGTTTGTGACGATCGGTCGACGTTCACATTTTTCGGTGAGTTTACGGTGAGCATCATTTTTCATAGTTTATGCGAGCTTGTGGCATATTAGTACGTTCTGTTTAGTAGTTAGGAGGTGTGTTAGAAAGATTTGAGCCTTTGGGGAAAGATCATACGATCTAGATGGGAACTAAGTATTTTTCTGGTCATTATATTCATACTCTGATAATCTTATTTATTTCACTATATAGATCGCTCTGGTGTGCCTCCGGTCGCTCCCAGCCACAGTCCGTGAACATTTCGTTCTGCTTCTCTGTACTGTGAGTGATACTTCTAATATACTTCCCTGTAAATCATGCATTGCATTGAATATATTTGTGAACATAACCAAATCCAAGTCTTTATAACATGAAATGAATATATGTGCACGCTTACTTGTCATTTGTTTGTATTGGCTACTTGGATATTGTGCTGCATACTTCTCTGTGTATGTTGGATGGAAACAGAATGATACAGAGACCACCTAGGATTTTGGAACATGATATGGTTATGATGAGTTTGAGAAGATGAGCTATTGACTGGTGGATGCTGGCCGGGCCTGCTCATCGCCAAGGCCGCTATCAGTCGGGTCAGAGCTGCGTGGTTCAGACCAATGACGGCCGGGCCCCCTTGGATTGGATATAAGAGACAGATTATTGGATTAAGAGAGCCATTATATGAGGATCGGCTCCCTCAGTTTGATTTTAGTGTGGTTTCTGTGGACTGGATTCCATCCCTGTATGTTTTATTGTGATTGGATGTTGGGTGACATAATTGCATATCACGTATACATGTTAATATCTAGCTCACCAGGATTGTATATTAGTAGTATCATTCACTGAGTTGAAATGCTCACTCCTGTCTCCTTGTTATTTTTTTCAGGTTACAGGTTGAGCCTCTTGTTATACCTTTATCACGTTGGTCTCTGTCTCCTTCCTCGACAGAGTACATGTAATATGTTATTAATGTAATATTATGGTAGATTTCTGCAATTACAGTATTGGGGTTGGATATTATATCACTAAAGCTATTGGCCTATATTGTGGATAAACTCTCTGCCGACAATATTTATGATATTGATTACTATTATTGTAAATAGTTATGGCACTGTTATGGAAATCTTTTATTGTGATATGATGATTATTAAATAACCTGTCGGTAAATGGAGTAGCAAGGGAATTCATTTGAGATATTTTAATATTATATGTGGTACATCCCCTCTTTTTCTTTTGGGAGTTACTGTTCAGGCTGACTGTGGACACTGATAGCCTTATGCTTTCCCGTGCCCCAGTGCCAGTCACATGCCTCGAATTTGGGTCGTGACAAAGTTGGTATCAGAGCATATTTTACTTTCTTGGGAACTGTAATTGCAGAACTTAGGATTCTTACACGTCTTTTGTGTCCTCATTGTCTCTATTATCTGCGTTTGCGTGCTGTAGTATAACTGTATGCGAGTTTGGTAGGTTATATGAAAAGATTAGAAGTGAGCATTATTTGTTTTCTTTACTTGATAATTGTTGGTTTCTTTTCAGTATCATGAGTACCAGATCTAGGCGTGCAGCTGCAAGAGCTGAGGCAGCTGCTAGCAGAGAGCAGGAAACTCCTGAGGGAAAGGGATCCACAGGGCCAATAGGCCCAGGACCGGAACGCCCAGAGCGGCACCGGCAAGAGATAGAGGAAACCCCTGTAGTTGAGACTGTTTTGGCTAGATTTCAAAGAATTATGTCCGATATGGCTAGGGTGAACCAGCCACCTCCCCCAGCTACTACATCTGCTGTTTCTTTAGAAAGATTTCTTAAACACCATCCTCCAACTTTTTCTGGTCACGAAGAGCAGGCTCATGATTTCTTAGACAGTATTCGGGAGATTTGTTTGGAGTTAGAGTGTTCAGATGCTCGATCTATTTATTTTGCTAGCAGGAGATTGGAGGGGTCAGCTCAAACTTGGTATAAGGACTATGTTCGGCCTCGGTATCAGCAGATGTCTTGGGAGGATTTTTCTGTTGAGTTTCTAGCTTGGTTTGTTCCTCCTGGGTTTGTGCATAGGAAAATGTTTGAGTTAAAGGGTTTGAGGAAGGATGAACAAACTTCTGTGGCAGATTTTACTAGTAAGTTTTTGGAATTATGTAAATTCGTGCCGTCGGCTGTACCAGATGAAGAGACCAAGAAGTTTAGATTTGTTAGAGCCTTAGGAGAAGGCTTTGAGTCATTGATTATAGGTCATCAAAGCCGACCTTTTAACCAGTTAGTGGATGATGCTAGGGACATTGAGTTAGCTTTAGAAGAAAAGAAAAAGAGGACTAAAGGAATGGGGAAAAAGGAAGGTCAGAATATTTCAGAATTTGTCGGTACAAGTGGTACCTTTTCTATGGGATCTTATTCGTCAGACTCTCAAGGCTCTTCTAGACGGAGAGGAAGAGACAGGCACAGAGGAGGATTAAGGCGTGGTAAGAGTATTAGTGGCAGTAGTGCTGGTTCCAGTTTTAGCGGTTCAGGACCAGGTTCTGGCACCACGACATGTGTCAGATGTGGAAGAATTCACCAAGGACCGTGCTTTGCAGGTTCAAGTGTTTATTTTAATTATGGCCAGCCGGGTCATTTTGCTAGAGAGTGTCATTCTCCTGGGGGACAAAGAGGAGGTTCTCGAGGGTTTACCTAAGGATCTTTTACCAGTGTTACTCAACCCATGCACCCTTCGTTGTCAAGTGGACGATTTGGTGGCCAACAGGGTCGTGGCTCAGGAACAAGAGGTAGAGGTCAGAGCCAAGGGTTTGCCTCGAGTCAGATGAGTGGAGGACAACAACCAGGTTATGCTAGGGTTTATACCCTCACTCAGCAGGATGCCCAGGCCTCTAATGTAGTGGTAGCAAGTATTCTTTCTGTTTGTTCTTCTGAGGCTCATGTGTTACTAGATCCGGGTGCTACACATTCTTTTGTTTCCCCCAGTTTTACAGTAAAACTTAATGTTATACCTGTTAGTTTAGAGTGTCCGTTGTCAGTTGCCACCCCTATGAGTGATACCTTATTAGTGGACACGATATTTCTGGCATGCCCAGTTTGGGTTGAGGGTAGAGTTCTCCCTGCTAATTTTATTCTACTTGATGTGATGGATTTTGATGTAATTTTAGGAATGGATTGGTTGTCGACTCATTTTGCTACCCTTGATTGTTGTAACAAGGAGGTTATTTTTAGTATACCAGGTAATATAGATTTTTCTTTTTGTGGGGATAAGTGTAGTGCCCCTTATAATCTTATATCAGTAGTTAGTGCTAGAAAATTATTGCGTCGTAGGTGTCAAGGTTATTTAGCCTTAGTGAGGGATATTTCTAAGGATGTTGGGAAATTAGAGAATGTATATGTGGTGAATGAATTTCCTGATGTTTTTCCTGACGAGCTTCCGGGTTTGCCTCCAGACCGAGAGATAGAATTCTATATTGATATAGTACCAGAGACAAATCCTATATCCATGCCACCTTATAGAATGGCACCTGCAGAATTAAAGGAACTGAAAGAACAATTGCAAGATTTATTAGACAAGGGATTCATTCGTCCTAGTACCTCACCCTAGGGTGGTCCTGTGTTATTTGTGAAAAAGAAGGATGGGTCATTGCGCCTTTGTATTGATTATCGACAACTGAACAAGGTGACTATAAAGAATAAGTATCCGCTTCCCCGAATTGATGACTTGTTTGATCAACTTTATGGTGCCCAATGTTTTTCGAAGATTGACCTCCATTCGGGTTATCATCAATTGAAAATCAGAAAAGAAGATGTTCCTAAGACTGCATTTAGGACTCACTATGGGCATTATGAATTTTTAAGATAGCAGCTCCTTTAGCTCGTCTCACCCAAAAGAATGTTAAGTTCAACTGGACGGAAGCATGTGAAGAAAGTTTTCAGAGGCTTAAGGATTGTCTTACTTCAGCTCCAGTTCTAGCATTACCCTCGGGTACTGGTGGTTTTACTGTTTTCTGTGATGCGTCAAGAATTGGTTTGGGATGTGTTTTAATGCAACATGGTAAGGTAATTGCCTATGCTTCTCGTCAGTTAAAGAAGCATGAACAGAATTATCCCACTCATGATTTGGAACTGGCAGCAGTAATCTTTGCATTAAAGATTTGGAGACATTATTTATACGGGGAGACTTGTGAGATTTATACAGATCACAAGAGTCTAAAGTATATTTTTGATCAAAGAGATTTAAATTTGAGACAGAGAAGGTAGATGGAACTTCTTAAGGATTATGATTGCACCATTTTATATCATCCTGGCAAGGCAAATATTGTAGCAGATGCTTTAAGTAGAAAATCTTCTGGGAGTTTAGCCCACATTGTTGTTCATAAAAGACCTATAGTTCAAGAGTTGATGGACTTGTTTGATGATGGATTGCAGTTGGAAGTACATAGTACTGGGATCTTGATGGCACACTTTACAGTTCGCTCAATCTTAGTAGAAAGAATTAAGGTGGCCCAATGGCGTGACCCACAGTTATACAGCATTATTGAGGAAGTGCATAAGGGGAAGAATAGTGATTTCACAATTGATGGTAATGGAGTGCTTCGATTTGGTTTGCGTTTGTGCGTCCCTGATGTGGATAATTTGAGAAAAGAAATTCTGGAAGAGGCACATCTTGCAGCATATAATGTTCACCCAGGATCTAACAAAATGTATCATGATTTAAAAAGCGTTTATTGCTGGAATGGTATGAAAAAGGATATTGCAGAGTTTGTTTCTAGGTCTCCTGTCAGCAGGTAAAGTTAGAACACCAAAAACCCTCTGGATTATTGCAACCCCTTCCCATTCCTGAGTGGAAATGGGAAAGAATAACTATGGATTTTGTAACTGGTCTACCTAAGACTTTAACGGGCTATGATTCCATTTGGGTGATTGTGGACAGATTAACTAAATCGGCTCATTTTCTCCCTGTGAAGGTTAACTATTCGGTTGCTAGATATGAGAGATTATATGTGGAGAAAATTGTATGTCTGCATGGTGTACCAGTCTCTATAGTGTTGGACAGAGGACCTCAGTTTACTTCGAGATTTTGGAAATCGTTACAAGATGCTTTGGGTACCAGATTGGATTTTAGTACTGCTTTCCATCCTCAAACAGATGGTCAGTCTGAGAGAACGATTCAAACATTGGAAGATATGTTGCGTATGTGCATACTTGATTTTGGAGGTTATTGGGACTCACACTTGCCACTGATTGAGTTTGCTTATAATAATAACTATCACGCTAGTATTGGTATGGCACCATATGAAGCTCTGTATGGTAGGAAGTGTAGATCCCCTGTATGCTGGGAAGAAGTAGGAGAAAAACAACTATCGGGACCAGAGCTGATACAAATAACTTCAAAAAAAGTCCCCATAATTCGAGAACGATTGCGAACCGCTTTTAGTAGACAGAAGAGCTATGCGGATCACAGGCGAAAGGATGTGTCATTTGAAGTAGGTGATTTTGTTTTTCTGAAAGTTTCCCCCATGAGAGGAATAATGCGATTTGGTAAAAAGGGGAAGCTAGCACCAAGGTATATTGGTCCATATCTGATTATCGAACAAGTTGGAGCTGTTGCATATCAATTGGACTTGCCACCAGACCTCTCTCATGTTCATCCTGTGTTCCATGTTTCTATGTTGAGGAAGTATATTCCTGACCCTTCTCACGTTCTACAGCCTCAAGAGATTCAAGTTTGCGAAAACCTATCTTACGAAGAGATTCCTGTAGCTGTGTTAGATTTTCAAGTTCGAAGTCTTCGTTCTAAAGAGATTCCTATGGTTAAGGTTTTGTGGCATAACCATACGACTGAGGAGTGTACTTGGGAGGTTGAGGCTGAGATGAGAGATAAATACCCATATTTATTTGAATATACTTGATATGTTTAATATTGTATTTTGAATATCTTATGGGTATATTGTATATTTAATGAAATATGACCTACTATTTTATACAAAATTTTCAATATCATATCATTATTTTAAAATTCGGGGACGAATTTTTCTTTTTAGGAGGGGAGATTGTAATATCATGAATTTTTTTTTTAAGTTATAAATTTTGGAATATTGTGATAGTGACAGAAAATATTTATTTTAATATGGTAACTTCTTCCAATTTATTATTATTATGATGTTGAATTTAAATTTAGTAAATTGTTTTTAATAAAATATTTTGGCAAACTATATTATTATTATTATTATTATTATTATTATTATTATTATTATTATTATTATTATTATTATTATTATTATTATTATTATAACTGTTATATATATATATATAGAGAGAGAGAGCGGGCAGCGGCTGAAGCAAAGCCAGAAAGAGAGAGAGAGAGAGAGAAAGGGAAGGAGATTCTGTCAACCGTCCGACCACCATCCGCTCGTCGGAGTCTGACACGCGCCAGCTACAACGGTTCCTGGGGTGTTGATCAAGCTGTCCACCGAAGATCGCCGCCATCCGTCGTCTCTAGCCATCGCACGCGCCGCCGCACCGTCCGCCGACAGAAACTTCCGAGCTAAATTTCAGCCAGTTCCGACGTCCGTTCAAGGTGATTTTGGTACCATCGGACTCCTCTTCCTCTAAGCTTTAATTTGGTATATAAATTACTAATTTTGGATAATGTGAAAATTGGTCGAATTCCGGTGATCGACCGGACTGCCGACGTGGATTCCGGTGAACCAGGTGAAACAGATTATATTTTCAGATTCTTCGTGCTAAGGCGATTCTGCTGGTAGTAAGTTTGTGACGATCGATCGACGTTCACGTTTTTCGATGAGTTTACGGTGAGCATCGTTTTTCATAGTTTATGCGAGCTTGTGGCATATTAGTACGTTCTGTTTAGTAGTTAGGAGGTGTGTTAGAAAGATTTGAGACTTTGGGGAAAGATCATACTATCTAGATGGGAACTAAGTATCTTTCTAGTCATTATATTCATACTCTGATAATCTTATTTATTTCACTGTATAGATCACTCTGGTGTGCCTCCGGCTGCTCCCAGCCACAGTCCGTGAACATTCTGTTCTGCTTCTCTGTACTGTGAGTGATACTTCTAATATACTTCCCTGTAAATCATGCATTGCATTGAATATATTTGTGAACATAACCAAATCCAAGTCTTTATAACATGAAATGAATATATGTGCACGCTTACTTGTCATTTGTTTGTATTGGCTACTTGGATATTGTGCTGCATACTTCTCTGTGTATGTTGGATGGAAACAGAATGATACAGAGACCACCTAGGATTTTGGAACATGATATGGTTATGATGAGTTTGAGAAGATGAGCTATTGACTGGTGGATGCTGGCCGGGCCTGCTCATCGCCAAGGCCGCTATCAGTCCGGTCAGGGCTGCGTGGTTCAGACCAGTGACGGCCGGGCCCCCTTGGATTGGATATAAGAGACAGATTATTGGATTAAGAGAACCATTATATGAGGATCGGCTCTCTCAGTTTGATTTTAGTGTGGTTTCTGTGGACTGGATTCCACCCATGTATGTTTAATTGTGATTGGATGTTGGGTGACATAATTGCATATCACGTATACATGTTAATATCTAGCTCACCAGGATTGTATATTAGTAGTATCATTCACTGAGTTGAAATGCTCACTCCTGTCTCCTTGTTATTTTTTTCAGGTTACAGGTTGAGCCTCTTGTTATACCTTTATCACGTTGGTCTCTGTCTCCTTCCTCGACAGAGTACATGTAATATGTTATTAATGTAATATTATGGTAGATTTCTGCAATTACAGTATTGGGGTTGGATATTATATCACTAAAGCTATTGGCTTATATTGTGGATAAACTCTCTGCCGACAATATTTATGATATTGATTACTATTATTGTAAATAGTTATGGCACTGTTATGGAAATCTTTTATTGTGATATGATGATTATTGAATAACCTGTCGGCAGATGGAGTAGCAAGAGAATTCATTTGAGATATTTTAATATTATATGTGGTACATCCCCTCTTTTTCTTTTGGGAGTTACTGTTCAGGCTGACTGTGGACACTGGTAGCCTTACGCTTTTTCGTGCCTCAGTGCCGGTCACGTGCCTCGAATTTGGGTCGTGACATAATAAATCACTAGTATAATAATTTGAATTGCAAGGATTGTGTCATAATTTATAGAATTTACATTAGAAAAAGATTAAACATAATATAATTTTAGACTTTTAATATAGATTATGCATATTTCCAATACTATATAAATAAGTGTAATAGTTTTTTGAAATTATATTTATCTCTTTTCAATTTACCAAAATATATTCTATTAATTAATTATATTAAAATATTATATTATTTACCCCTATATTCTTTAATTGAGTCAATATAAGAATTTTTATGACTACACCTCTATTAAGTTATAATCATTTTATAGTAATAAAATTAGTTTAGTCCAATAATATGACTATAAAAAAATTTTACTATATATCCTAGGAGCAAGCTAATTAAGGAAGTGATTTAGTAAATTAAGATGTATTGGAGTAAAGTTAAGCATATATATTATGATATATAATTTAAATGTACAATAATTAATTTCCCAAAAATTAATGTCCAAGAAAACATCCTCAATATATGCCATGAATTTAGCTTAAAAGCTATACATGTTGGTGTTGCCATGTGTGGGTATGTGAGAAATTGATAAAGACGTATCCTAAGGAAGAAGGATAAGAGCTTGATTTATCTCTTATATGATCTGTCCCTTGGCAGTGGGCACCTGTCCAAGTATTTGGGAAGGCTCCTCTCCCTCCCCCTCTTTCTCTCTCTCTCTCTCTCTCTCTCTATGTACTATATACAGGGTGCCATGCCAGTATCTGTATACATTTGGCAAATGCCAAGAGTTCTCGCACAGTACAATTATAATTTCTCGATAGGTTTGCCGACAAGTGAACAGAATTTAAAAGGAAATAAAAGTTAATCACATGTCATTTCAGTGTAAATATCATATTAATTAATTAAGCATGGCCCATCAAAGAATTCGTGAGAAGCATATCCAATGCTGACACCTAATAAGGGTATTAACAATATATATATTATGGACCAAGAAAATTCTCGATTAAATTCTCGTTTCGGACAAGTTTAATAAGATACATCTGCGTTCAACTTATGTAATCAATGATTACCTCATAGGTGCTGATTTTGATAATCAAAATCTAATTAACAGAGAGTGAAGTAAATTTTTTTATTAATCAGACTAATTTTTAAAATTAAAATATTATTAATATAATAAAATATAAAGATATGTTTTAGATTGCTTTTTGTTGGCACTCAGAAACTGGATAAGGTAACTCTAAAATACTTAGTTTAGCATTTGGTAATTTTTTAATATCATAAATATTGAATGAAAGTTAAATTTTGTCTAATTTCACAATTCAATTTGAGTTCTCCTCATGTAAAGAAAATAAGTTTATCCCTCCTTATAGATTGACATTTAATATTTTATTTTCAAAACTTCTCTCACATAAATACAAACATATTTTTTTAGTTTTATTTTTAACTTATTTTTTTAGTTTTATTTCTTTTTTAATATTTTTTATGAAACTTTTTTTTATATAGTTATGTAGAATGAATATTTTTTTACCTCTAAATAACTTTTCGTAATATGTAGCTAATAAATATAAAACAAAAATATTTTTTTAATGAGCTTGCAAAATTTATTTTTTTAAAATATCTTAAACCAAATTATAGAATATTTTAATTTTTTATTTAATGAGTAATAAACAATTTTTTATTTTTATATTTTATTTCTAATTTCTTATAATTATTTATATTTTATTTAGAAATATTATATTTGATAATAAATATTTGATATTTTTTATAATTTAATGTGTTTATTCATTAAATAGTTAATACATTAAAATATTTTGATTTTTAGTATTTTTAAATATTTACTATACTGATATTTTTTATTAGAAATTTAAATATTTAGTTCACGTGGGTATTAAACACTAAACGTGATAAAATTTTATCATGTCTTGTCTTCTAATGCTCTATCTTATTCAGTTCTTGATTATCCTGTCATGTTAACCATATGCAACTTAGAATAACTCATATACAAAAATTCAATTCAATTTAATTCATAATAAAATTCATATGTTTGAAATAAATTGATTTGTATTATATATTAAAAATAATTGAAAAATAAAAAAATGTAATTATTTTATCATTCTATCTTTATATTGAAAAAAAATTAAACATAATTTAAATTAGAATATTTTAAGTTTTTAATAATGTATTTTATTAAATGAGTTAAATTCTTACAAAACCTTGTTATTTTGATATGATTCATATATTTAAAAATTACTCTTTTTTAACTTTTAAAGTATGATAATTATTGCACACCAAGGCTTAGCTTAATGGCAAGTGCATATACAACCTTGATAATATACCTAAATTCGATTTCCCCTTTCCTGCTACAAAAAAAGGTATGATAATTATCAAAATTGATTCAAATAAAATTGAATTCTTATAAAATTTGAGATTTTAAATGAGGATAGAAAAATTGAAATGTAAAGTCGATTATAATATTATGTGAAAAATTTTGAACTCAACTCAAAAATTTAAAATATTATATTAAGTTTTGGTATATATTTGAATGTAAAATCATTTAATTCTAAAATTTTAATACATTTTCCTTTTATTGAACAAATAAATTAAAATTAAAAAAAAAGAACCAATTCTTTTTTTGCTGCTCTATTTTTTCAAAGCTTTAATTTGATTTAAATTTCAGAAATTTATATACTAAAGATGACATATACTAAAAATGGTGTATTATTTGAATTCAGATAATAAAGAAAGAAATGGCATACATTAAAAATGGGACAAAATACAGGTGAAAATCAGTTTTTTATATACAAATCTATTAATTAAAGCTATTTTTTTATATGTAAGCAATAAATTAAACTATATAATTATTGAATGTTTTGCCTAATCTAATAGACTTTTCTTTTATATATATATATATATATATATATATATATATATATATATATATATAATTTTATCGAATTTTTTAACAAAAATTAAATTAAATTAAAATTTAATTAAATTTATCGTATATAAAATTACGAAACTGATATATTAAATAAATTAAATTAAATCAATCAATTGGATTTTTCTTCTTTTTTTTTTTTTTCTCACCCCTATTGAGGGAGAGAGTGACAGATGGATTTAGACAGTTTCAAGAATCTTAGCCTCTTGATTATTTTTTTTTTTTTAAGGTTAAAAGTAGGAGAAAGTAAAATACAGAAGATGACGTGTTAAAGAAATAAGAAACTGACAAGTGCCTGCTTTCTTTTCATTCTCATAAATAAACACATATACATAATAATAATAAAACAGCCAAATGTACAAAAAAAAAAAAAAGATAAAAAGAGCCAACGTGATCCATGTGTGTGTGTGTTTTTTTAATGTCCAAATGCTTGCTAATGTTAAATCCATTATATATATAGCAATCTGAAACATTATTTTAAATTATTTAATAATATTTATTTTAGTGACTGAATTAAAATGTACACAAAA
The DNA here is from genome assembly GCA_947687605.1 of Reutealis trisperma. Lineage (NCBI taxonomy): Eukaryota > Viridiplantae > Streptophyta > Magnoliopsida > Malpighiales > Euphorbiaceae > Reutealis > Reutealis trisperma. The sequence goes on from CANTUT010000876.1 coordinate 287,145, forward strand.
ATATAATCTAATAATGAGTTCATATAGTTTCTAGTGGCAAAAGATGGCAAGCCAGTGGAGAGTTTCAGTGGAGAGTTGGTCTTAGGATAATTATATAAATTCAATTGTTATTCCAGCTTGTGAGATGTGTTTTCTGTATTGGACTTAAAGTCCAAGTTAAAAAACCCAATTGAAAGTAGATTTTTTATTGGATATTAGATTCATGTTTGTTATTTGTTTGGCTGACTCCTTGAACCTTATATATGACTATACTTATTTGGGCTTATTGCCCATTTATGAGTAATTATATTATAGATCTGGATACACGATGCAATGTGAACCTAACCCCTCATTTATACCACTCACGCCTTCTTCGTCTTTTTTTTTTTTTTTAAAATCAATATATAGGTGCGAATTTCTCTTAGTTTTCTCTATCTGCCATGATCTCCATTGTCTCCTCCAAACTCTGTCAACAGAAATTCAACTGATATTGAACTCAAATCCACAACCATAACACAACGAATTTAATAATTATCAATAATTTTCTAAAAATCAAAGCTAAAACATATCTGTATCAAACCTCAAAAATCAATCCATAAAGGAAATTAACCAAAGCACAGATGAAAATATTCCCTCTGCAACTGAATATTCAATTCAAGCTTATAAGCACCAATAGATAGAAATACAATCTCTATCAATCTCTATTTTTTTCTTTCTCTATCTGCTTCATATTCACAATAATATATTATAAAACTATAGAAATTTCAATAAACTATATTTGTATAACACATATTCATATTTATATACTATATAAACTACTGTTAAAAAAACTATAACAATTAATCATGAAACTAAAGCTTTATATCTTAAAAACTACATGTTTATAAGTTATAAACTGTATATTTATCAGAAGCAAACCCCATATTCATCACTTATAATGTACTGATTCAGCATTGTCACATCCCAACCTTATGAGATACGATGGTCCTAGAACATGGGGAGACATAAGGTTACCCACGCCCGTAGAACCCATTAACATATAACTATCATGCCTAGGATCTTACCGAACCTTCTTCATTAACTCATTTAAAACATTTAGATAAATACCATAATTTGCGGAAGACTTAAAGTAAATCGTTACATAAAAAATCCATAAGGAAAATAATATAAATATCTATAAGTATCAATTAACATTCTCGGAGCATCTAAAGACAAGACTTCATAAACATAGTATTATTGATAACTTGGACAATGAATTCCCCAAGCGAAGTAGAATGCTTGAGCCATCATCTTGCCTCCTCACATTTGCTCACCTGGAACCACACAAGGAAAAGGAATGAGATAGATGATCTCAATGAGTAAACGAAAAGGCACATACATTATCACATATTCCTTTGAAAGGAAACACATAGCTTATACACATAGTTCATGGTTTATAACTCATGAATCATGTTGCAATTTAGCAAAGGTTCAATTTAACAAGTTTGCAGAAATCACACTTATAACACTTATAGAGTGAAGACTATACTCAATTCACTTGAAACACATTGAGGAGAGGTGGTATTTGCCAAATTCCAACTCCTATCACATAAAAAGCGTGAAGCTGATTAGGCCCTATGGCTAGAATAGGCCCTTCTAGCTGAGGTGGATACACTATCCCTATCTATCGGGTTAAGACCATGTACACAGGTTCCGATGATTATCCGCATCGGCACGAGGATTCTGCATAAAGGGTAAAAGTACCATAGCTAGAGCTATTGGTAAACACAATTAACAATATCACATAAGGCAACAATAATATGTGTTTCAATAACAATAGTAGTTTGGCTTTCAACAATAATACAATAAAAATGTAGTTCGAGAAAGAATACAAGTTAGGGTGTTATTCACAAAAAGTTCTTATTGGATAAACAAAATAATTTTGGACTAAATGTCCCTTGGCAACCCAAGCTTGACAAAGAAATCATATAATAAAATAAAAATGGAAAGAACTTGGGTTTCAAAGATCACAAAGGTTCACATAGCAATATATCACATTCTTGTAACATAACAAAATGTTGTTTACACTTATAACATAAATACGATGTTTACTCACCTTGGGGTTCCTTTGCTCCTAGTACACGCAGTCCCTTTTGCACTTCTAAGTTCCTCAAACTCTAACATAATATTTGATTTAGTACTTAGTATTTATTTACTCATGATGTTCCTATCCCATGACTACCCATACACATATAGCATACACATTAGAGTTCACTCATAGGTGTACTCATCACTTGCACATATCACGTTGACTTAAAAGTCTTGCATACTTAGGCTTTATAGGCTCCTATGAAAACACATTGCAATCATATCAATACCTTTTTGAGGTCATCACATTATCATTACCCCAATATCAATTCACTTGTCAATTATCTTAGTTCACTTTACACTTCCATAAATGTCAACTTAGCAATTAATCCTTCAAACATCATACTTAACTCTTATGATCCCTTTTTCTTCATTAACTCATAATCATATGTTCATCATCGATTCATCATAACTCCTAGATCCAATTTCCTCAATCACATTTGCATTCTAACCAAGATACAAGGTTAAGATACCTTAAGTATACCTTAAGTATACTATAATACATTTAAGCTTATCTAGGATCATACCTTCAACTAACATGCAATTTCATCATCCATTATACATACATACATGTCAACAATCACCAAGACACATCACATAAAATTTATAAACATTTGAACACAATTGTTCATGTAGGCCGAATGCATCATTAAGGTGAAAACCAAATTCTTCTTCTTTTCGTGCTTTCAGTCTATTTCAGAAATATGTAAAAACATGGTTTGAACCAAGATTTTTCATGTAAACATAAAAAAAAATCATTTTAGAACTTAAATTCATAAGAATCGGCCACTATTGGTGTTAGTAATATAGAAAAACTCAATCTTTTGCATTATGGTGCACAAAACTATAAGTTTCCTTGTTTTCGGTATTTTTCGGTCATTTCAGAAATATGCAAACAAGTTGTTTAAACCATTATTTTTCATTCAATCATTGAAAATATCAGTTTAGAACGCATTCCTTCATGAATTGGTAGTCATAGGTAGGATTTATATAAAAAATTCCAAGTTGAAAGGCTTAGGTGAAAAATCATGAGTTTTCGTGCTTTTCGCGCATTTCGTTTATTTCAGCGATAAACTGACACATGATTCAAGTCATTATTTTTCATCTAAACAAAACAAATATCACATTAGAACACCAATTCACACAAATTGGCAACCATGTATTCATGAAAGAATAAAATTTTCCAATTTTCAAGTCCTAACACGAAAACCTTGAGTTCTTTTATTTTTCGAAACTTTTCGGTCATCACAAAAATATGCAAAAATATTATTTCATGTAATATTTTTCATCAAAACAAATCAAAAATCAGTTTAGAATACAAACAAGTACAGATCGTCGCCCCCCCCTCCCCCCCCCCCCCCCCCCCCCCCCCCCCTCTTTTATGATGTTTATGCAATAAAATTGTGATTTTAAGTTATAGAATTCACCTTTGGAAAATCTTGCGGAAAGAATCATGTTTTCAGTAGAAAATAAATTTTCTCTCCCAAAAATTTACTCAAACAGAATTGAATATGTAGAAATCAGTAATCAAACAGTTCAAAATAATTTTTCTATAATTTATTTTATAGAAAACAGTTTAGAAATCGAAAAAGAATAAAAATTTATGATTACGGTCACGAAATCGCGAAACGGTAAAGTATTTTCGATATTTCAGTAGAGAGAATTATATTGAGAGATTTTTCTGCCAGAATACAGAAAGAATAAGGGAATGGCTGCTGAAAACCCTTGTTCGGCTGAAAATTAGGATATATATTGGGGTTGGAGTGGAATTTCCACTTTTACCCTTAATGAATTAGATTATGAGCATTTTTGTGTAGTGGGCTTTTGGGTAATTGGGCTTTTTCTTTAAAAATTTCAGCTGAAAGGATTTAAAAATGAAAATAATATTTTTCTTTTTAATTTTGGAATATTCCCCTCAAAAATATTTATTTAAAAATATTTTATGCTTAAAAATTGTTTTATGCATGAAAATTCATTTTATTTAAAATAAATTCTTTTATACAAATGCACTTCATGTAAATTATTTATTTCACAATAGCAACACATATTATGCATATTAAAATTAATTTAATATATCACATACTTATCAATCACCTAGATCACAAATTTTCACACAAGCACACACTTAACCTTATAGATTCTAATTCAAGCAATTTATCACAAAATTTTTTAGGGTGGGTGTGGGTTGTTACAAGCATTATTAAAATACATGTTCATATCATACTTATAATTCATGGCATAAAACTACATATTGTTAATAAGTTACAACTGTATGTTCATCAAACATATGCATAAAGTTCATCATTCATAAACTACATATCCATCACTATTAAATTATAGTTTCATAGCATATTTATCATTATTGGCACAAAACTATAACATTATATGTTATAATATATAGGTTCATCAAATCTATGCCTGAACTTCATTATTCATAAACTACAGATTCATTACTATTCAATTATATGAACGTCGCAAACTTATAATTTTTAAATCATATCTTGTCTTTTTGTAGTTGATAACCAAAATAATGATTCTGCATTAAAATTACAAATTGAGGATGAAAAATTATTGGGATTGTGTGTACAATCTATTGTGAAGCCTTCAATTTATATAATGACTACGCATTTAGAATAGGTTTTAGTGTTTGAAAGAGTAAGCAAAGATATATGGTAGATGACAAAATCATATCAATGAAGATATTTCATTGCTCGAGGTATGGAAGTAAAGAAAAAAGAGGAAAAAAGACTTTTTGCTCAAAAATTGACATTTGAACTTATTGTAAAACTTACATTCAGTTCGATATTGATGAACAAACTGAAATAAAAACTAGCAATTAATAATGAAATAAAAATAATAAACCTGATATTAATAACAAATGAATATACAGTTTATAATTAATGAACTTAAATTTTATATTTAATTAACTTTATACTAATAACAGATGAATATTCACGTTATGAGTAATGAACTTAAACTTTATATTTAATGAATCTGAAACTAATAATATATGAACATACAGTTTATATGTAATTAATCTAAACCTAATAACAGATGAAAATATAAAAAATAAGTAATGGATATAAAAAGTGCTTATTATTAAACAAAAAAAAAAAAAACCAAATGAACATACAGTTTATAAGTAACAAACCTAAGCTATATATCTAATGAGTATGAAATTAATAACAAATGAATATACAAAAAATAAGTGATGAATATAAAATGTGCTTATTATAAGAAAAGTAAGTGGACCAGTAAAAAAAACTATTAGTCTTCTTCTTCAAATTTTTCAACAGATTCAACAATACTTCTAACACTAAAATAAAACACATAATAAATTTAAAATAACAATATATGAACATAAATTATAAAAATAACAAATTAAAAATAAAAAAATTGAGAAAAACTTACTGCGATTATAAAAATAAAAAAAATTGAGAAAAATTTATTGCAATTATAATAACAATGCTAAAAAAATAAATGGATGCAAAAAGAACACGAAAAAGAGCAGAAAAAATTTGAAGAGAAAGAAAAAATGAATATAGAGTAGATGAAAAAGTAAAAGACAAGAAACTAGAACGGTGCAAAAATAAAATAAAATAATTAACAAAAAATTGCATTAATACTCGTGCTATATGCACGCAAGTTGGTCCAACTGACCATATAAACTCAAGTCAATGTCATAATTTGCCTCCCTTTAATACCATCCTGTTATTTTTTTTAGGTAAATAAAAATAATGAATTCATATGTGATCTAAATAATAAATTTAAGTTTAAATTTTCATTTATTTTAATACTAAGAAATGTGAATTTAAATTAAATATCACTTATAATAATAAATAAAAATTTTATTAATTTAAATTTATTTTAAAAATAATAAAATTTATAAATATTTCTACAATTTAAAAATTTTATCACTTATATTATTTAATATTTAAATTTTCATTTTTATTAATTACTATTTAATATGGATAGTAGAATAATATATGGTATTTAATTATTTCACTACCCTGCTTGATTAATAAGAAATTATTTTTTTTATTTAACTTTGGAATTTAAATTATAGATTTTTTTTTTTTTTTTGCATATGATGACAGCGGTTTGGTCTTTCAAAATGGTTGTCAGTGGAAGTAGCAGATAGCGATGAGAATTACATGAACATTGACATTGGCCAAACAGTTGCACAGATACAATAGTGAGTAAAACAATTCGGGAATTAATATTTTATACGTAAAAGTTGGGACCTTATTGAAAAAAAAAATGGCTGACCAATTCGGTCTTTGCCACTTCTATACGTCACTGAAAAGTCAGATTTGTGGCACTGACTCATTCTCACATAAATTGAATATATAATGTTAAGTAAATTTATTTAAAAATACACTCTATAATATAAACTTTGTCTCATTTAGATATCATTAAAAAATTTGCTTCCACCCTTTGCACATGCTAAATGTTCAACGAATTTATATGAAAATAAGCTCTATTTCGCCCAAAAAAAAAAAAAAAAAAGCTTTCCATTATCAAATCACACTCTTAAAATTATATAAACTCTTAATATTTATAAGGCGTAAATCAGAAAATAGTATATCTCTCAACTGAATAGATTTAAATTCAATAATTATATTGAATTTCTTAAAAGTGAAATAAATATTTTGTAAATATGAAAATTTCAAATTTCATATAAAAATTTATAAAATTTTTTACTTTTTTTTTTGAAAAAAATAATTTAATTTCTCCATTGTGATTTGTATGTGAAACTTGGCAGGCCTTCGTATTTCTTAAACAATTAACTTTATTTCTGCAAATACTGTATATAAGAATTGGAAAATAACAATGTTTTAGTGGAGTAATTAACTGTGGGTTTGGGCAGAAAATCAGTATTGTGGTATTTGGGAAATGATTCAAAAGCATTTGAAGAGCCCAAATATAAAAAGGCCCTACAATGGCTTGAAACAGGGCTGAAATTGAAATAATTAGAATCAGAACCAGATTGCAAATTAATACTAATCAATATATTTAATTTATAATTATTATTAATTACTTGATTTTTTTATTTTTATTTTTATTTTTTTTTCTAAGCTGTCGACTTACCATATAATTATATAGGTAGATTGTATCTTTTGAATTTTTCCTTTCAACCATATATTAGTAGATGATTGGATATCGTTAATTAATAATTAATAATGTAATATTATGCTTCTTAAATTTCATTTACATTTTGAATAGACGATTAGATAATATTAATTGAATATTTATTATTAAAGACTAAACTATCCTAATTTTCTATATTAAGAAATTTATATCATCATTATTTCCAAACTTTTTCCTTAACATATTTTTCCGCTAATTTCACTGGTAGTCTTTAAATTATTAACTGAATAACACTATAATTTTTGATTTTTATTTTATAACAGTAAATATTTGAACTGCAATTTTATTACCACCATGGTCCCTAAATTTCAATTTGTAATAACAGACCCTAAAAACTTCAATTTCAGTAATACTATAACTCTTTCAACTTCAAATTTAATAATAGAAAATACCCTTACGTCATTTCTAGTTAAATATCAAAATGAAATGCTGACTTGCCTTGTCACGTATAATTTTCTTATATTAAAAAATTTAAAATCATCATTATTCCAAACTTTTTTCTTAACATATTTTTCATAATCATTTTTCTCTCTCCATCGTTCAAATCTATTCTCTTATTATTCGCGACCGTTGCTGGCTGTGTATTTCATTCATCTTACTATTTTGTGCTTCATATATAAGAAGATGATTTACTTTATATATTCCACATAGAATCAATTCTTCAAAATATGCTGTGCTTCAAATCCACTCCTTTTTTCTTCATAATTTCTCTCAAACATCATTTGGAATAATTCATCTATAAGAATTCAATTCAATTAATAATAAAATTCAATATATATGGAATAAATTTTAAAATGAAAAATTCATTTGAATTTTATTATTCGGAACAATTATAATACTTAAAAATTTTAATTATTTTTTTTAATTTTACTCTTATACTGAAAGAGCTACATTAATTTCAATGAAAGCATTTGAAATTTTTAATAGTAGATTTTAATAAACAGATTGAATTCTTGCAAAATTATGAATTTATTTCTTTTGAAATATTCAAACATAAAAATCGATAAAATAAAATATAATTCTTATAAAATTTAAATTTTCAACCAATAGCTCAATGTATGACATATAATCAAATTTCCTTAGATTTTATTACTCCTTATAAATGATGAAACATAATTACAACTTTTCATTGATTTTTATGCATCAATAATTCTGTACTTGCTCTAAGATACATTAATTACCACTCACAATATACAGCATGCAGTGTAGCAGCACACATAGAATTACTATTGCCATTACTATTGCTCAAGATTTGATTCTAAGTACAAATTTCAATGGGCCGCTAGCGAGCTTCAAGCATAGTGACAGTGACTTCATTTATAGAGTTAGCTCCTTCACTGGTAGATGGATCTGCACTGTTGTAACTTTTCTTCATAATGAATGCAGGCTGTTTTGGAGATGGAAGAATTGTATCATGACTCAACATGAAAACAACAGTAGACATTGTTGGCCTATCCACTGCAGATTCTTGCACACATAATAAACCAATTTGGATGCATTTTACTACTTCATGTTCTGGGTACGACTCACCCAGTGACAAATCAACTATCTCTAAGGACCTGCCTTCTCTCCATAGCTCCCAAACCTAAATTAAACCATCAATTTTTATACAAAAAAATCAAAAGTTAAAAGATTAATTAATCAGGACTTGGATCGAAGTAATTAATGTCTAATAAACTTACATATCCAACCAAATTTGAAGAAGTAGACTCGTCATAATAGCTGCTATTTTTTCTGCCCGTGATTATCTCCAGCACTAGTACTCCAAAACTGTATACATCAGATTTTACGGAAAACAGGCCTTGCATTGCATATTCTGGTGACATGTAACCACTGCAGTAGTACAATGAAAAGAGAGTAGATTTCAGCAACTGAAAAATTGGAAAGAAATTACTAAAACTCATAATTAATTCTTCTTTCATTTCCTTTTCAGATGGGTACTTAGTACTTACTATGTTCCAACTACGCGATTTGTGTTTGCTTCAATTTGGTCAACACCAAATATTCTAGCCATGCCAAAATCTGAAATTTTTGGATTCGTTGATGCATCTAGCAGAACATTACTAGCCTTGAGATCTCTATGAATAATTCGTAATCTTGAATCTTGATGAAGATATAAAATCCCTCTGCCAATCCCACAAATAATGTTGTAGCGCATTGACCAATCTAACAGTGATTTTTTCTCTTCATCTGAATGAAACTATTTTAATTAATTTTATCAAATCAAGCAATATTGATATAAACATATTCCTAATTGAATGCGATGACATACTAAAAATAAAAGAGTCCAAGCTTTTGTTAGGCAGAAATTCATAGATCAGCAATTTCTCTTGGCCTTGGATGCTATAACCTAGCATCCTCACAAGATTCCTGTGTTGGAGCTTTGCTATTAATGCAACTTCGTTCTTAAATTCCTCAGTCCCTTGTCCAGAATACGTTGACAATCTTTTAACGGCTATTTCCTTTCCACCATGTAGTAGACCCTGAGATATGTCATTAACATACGATGATATTTAGTAATACTATAAACTTAGTGTTGTAGGTTTTTATTTGCTGTTAATTGTTAGTTTTAGCTTGCATGTATTACTGTGTCAATTTCAATATTTGGTGTAGTGCATGTAGGTACCTTATAGACAGAGCCAAAACCACCCTCTCCAAGCTTGTTAGCATCTGAGAAATTATTTGTAGCTGCAGCTACAACACTCAAATCAAAGAATGGTAAATCTGAAATTCCACCTTCATCACTCCCCTTTCCACTTTGAGAATCTCCCAAGAATGTTGGACTTGCAGTGAAACTAAACAAAGATTTGCTATGTCCTTCTCTAGCTGTATCAATTAATGAAAATTAAGGATATATAATTAATTTCCTTAGTCAAAATTTGTAATTAATAATCAGATGTGTGTGGAAAAACAGGACCAAGAACTAATGAAATTTTTATGACAATTGACGCAGAACAGTCAAGAAATTTGCTTACCTCTTCTCTTCTTTCTTACCAAATAATATGAAAGGAAGACTATAAGAAATAATGTTACAGCAATTGACACTATCACTATTGCTTGTAATCCATTATTGGCAAGAGGACCTTTAGACTTCCTGTATTTAGCTGTGAATCAAAGTAGAAACATTAATTATGCCATGATTATGAAGAATTTGATTACTAAAAGTATGTGTTATGTCTTAATCAAAGTTACCATATGTCAAATTATTTGTCAACAACAACAAATGAATTTACTAGCTCAATATGAAATAGTCATCATGATATTGATAGGTGCCAATATCTATAAATTACTTATTCAATTAATAATTGATTGCCTATTATGCAAGAATTCAAGATTCCAAATCTTTTATAGTTCTCCCATCTTTTAAATATCATTGATGATCATCTTTTATTAATTAATTAGAAAAACATTTGACATGCATTTAATTCATTAAATTATGATAAGTATTAACTTAAATCATACTCCATCTGATTTAAATTAATAGACTTTATAGGAAAGAATTTTTGTTTCAAATTAATTGTCGTTTTATGAATTCTATGTAATATTTATTATTTTTTTTCAATTTTATTCTATTAGTAATAGAGTTTTGATGAGAGAAAAAAAGATGAGTTTTAATGATAAAATAAGAGAATATTTATCCATTTTAATTAAAATTGAAACTATTTAATAATTTTCTTAATACATATTAAACTTTCTAAAACCTTTATTCTTATAAAATAAAAAGATACTTCCTCCATTTTAAATTAATAGTCATTTTAGGATAACACATATATATTAAAAAAGTTATTTAATTATCATAATTATAAATTAAAAAGATTAAAATATTATTTTTTGATTTTGATGTAAAGAAATAAAAGTAATTAATGTGAATGTTTAATAGAGAGATAAAGAGAGGATAAAGTTAGGAAAAAAATAATAAATAATTTTTTAAAATTTTAAAATGACAAATATTTTAAAATAAAATAAAATTTTTAAAGAGATAATTATTTTAAAACGAAAAGAATATTACTTATGCAATCGCAGTGCATAAACGTAATAAATTATGATAGAGACTTGGTCCTAATCTTTTAAATCAATCATTGAATCAAGAAATTAATAATCAATGAAAAGAAGAAGGCAATTAATCAAGCCTAGAAGATTTTTTCACAAGTCACCACCAATCTTATTAGCTCATATGGAGTGTTAATTAGTAGAAAATAAATGCATATAATTAATAAAGAAGTTGAGTAGCTGCAAAATAGAAGTATACCTAACTCAACTGCATCCACTCGTACATACAAGTCCTGCCCCACGCTTGAGAAAGTTCTTGTATCAACCAAATCTCCATACCAAGTCAAGCATCCAATCCCCCTCTCATCTGCACTTGTATAAGCCATGCAAGAACAATTCTTCAAGCACTCTTGCTCACATTCCTTCAAGCTCAAATTCATGTTCGTACGTGCCATTGTAGTATCAGGCACTTTTACACGTGCCAACTTGACGAATCCTTCCCCACTGTTACACGTGGATACCCCAGTTTTTCTAATGCAACCATCAGATCCATCTCTCAAATCCCAATCACTCGGAGATTTGGGTTGGAATCCTGGTAAACACTTGCATACGAAATTAGTGGAATTATACGGATCACAATTACTATTTACACCACATTCTCTAAAATTATCACATTGTTCTTTCGGAGCAGACCAGATCAAATTCCATCGACGCTCACGATCATTCCACGTGGCACGTTGTACAACTCCTGATTCATTGACCATCAGTCTTGAAATGATTAAGGGATTAATGACACTATACATGATTGATACCTCATCGTTATTATTTATAAAACTAACATTAAATATGAATTTAGGTGTCATTTCGGGTATTCCGCTCCATCTTTGTCCAGTCCATGGCCCGCCTCGCCACAAGATGGTCGAATCCTTGTATAAAAATAGCTGAGGAAACCCGTCCAGATCAATCCTGAAAACAACATTACCAGTTCCAGGATCATCTTTTGATTTCCAAGACGAAAGAAACCACTGGTTTCTAGTTCTTCGGTTCACCCCAAGTTTCATGGAAGGAAGCAAAGTTTCAGTCGGATAATCAAAGCTTTGCCATAACTTCCGATTTGTATCTTTTTGAATTAAAACAAGATTTCCTGAATCAAGAAGCTGAGCTATGGAAGTTGAAGACGAAGTAGAATTACTAAAATTGGCAGACCAGACAGGAACAGTTTGGTTTTTTTCGTAGAGAACAAGGTTACCTTGAGAGTTGATAGTAAGTACACCGGAGGTATCATTGATAGGATTATCTCTGTTTGCTACCCAAACGACATTTTTTTCTGCAACTTTTTGATACCAAATTCCGACGTAGCGACGGACCGGAGTAGAATTGGTAGGACTGAAGAAGCCAAGTGCGAAGCTTTCCTTGCTAGAGACTAAAATATCACCATCTTTAATAGGGCGTGTTGAAGTTATAGAATCGGTAGATATGCAAAATTGGAAAATTAAGAAAAGAAGTAATGAGGTGAGACAGAGTTTGAATTGGTTATTATTCATCATCATGGATTGTGATTGATTCAAGAATTGCAGCCAACAGCTACCAAATATATTGTATGGAGCAGAAGACTAAGCTTTCAAATGTGGTAGTTGGGGATTTAAATGAGCCGAACCGCCTCTTCATTAATAAATCAAAGAGCTGTTAGATAAAGATATTTTATTTTTGGGAAAAAGAAACCATATGTAAGTGTTGAAAGATACTACTGGAGAAAGATTTTTCCTTGATTGGGTCAAATGCCCGAGATATGCGGGTTAATTACTTACATAAATTGGGAGAAACCATGAAATTTTCAGAGCTACCCTACGGTTTGCTTAAGCAGAAATTCTGAAGTTAATTAGGCATGCTACGTCAAATCATAGACTCCTTACTAATGATTATATGAAATATAGATATTTTAATTATAATATATCCCTCATCTATTTTAAAATAATTACCTTTTCAAAAATTTTATTTTATTTTAAAATATTTATCGTCTTAAAATTTTGAAAAAATATTTATTATTTTTTTTTAATTTTATCTTTTTATTAAATATTCACATTAATTATTTTTATTTATTTGCATCAAAATCAAAAAGAAATATTTTATTTTTTTTAATTTATAATTATGATAATTAAATGACTTTTTTAATATATATATATATACTCTATTTGAAACAGAGAAAGTAATTCATAATTTAAATAGGTAATTACTATATTTACATTATAAATAATTATTATTTAAAATAAAAAAATATAATTAAATAATTTATAATATGATGTAGTAAAGTAGATTACCTTATAATTTTTTCCTATTTAACCTACTATCAATCCAAAACAAAAATTACTTGTTGTGTGACTTTCAGCTTTTTCTTTTTTTCATTTATTTCTTGCACAATTAAGTGCCAGCCAAGTAATTAGAAACTAACTACCATACAAAACGATTTTTTATTTTTTTTTAATGTTTGAGTTCATGATAATAGTTATGTACTTGGACAATTTTTTTTTATAATTATCCATAAATAATTTTTTACACAAGGAAAATAAAAAAAAAATTATAAATCTCACGAAATCTTAACTTTAATAGCTATATTTCACAGTTAGTCATAAGTATTCCAACTTTAACTTTATGAATGATAATAGTGGCATATAATCATTAAATTAAAGATTTTTATAAAATTTTATAAAAATATTTTTTATTTTTGTAATTAATTAAAATTAAATTTTAATTTAACAGTGGGTTCTACCATATGTAGTGGAATATTACGCTAGAGATAAATATTTTCTTAATTTATAATATATGTCAAATGAACAAAAAATTAATGATATTAGTGAATTTAATATTTTAGTGTCTGATAGAACAAATCTCAGAGTATTTAAATACAATAAATCGTACCTAAAAGAGGTGTCTGCTTAAGCAGCTTGTGCAAGTTAAGGAATTCCATATCGATTTGAGATAGGAAAAAGAAAAGGTTTATAAGATCCAACTAACAACTATTTATATAACTTGAGTTGATTGTTTTAGACAGAGATTGAATTATAAAACATCAGGTTATTTAAAACCTAAGTTAGCTTTTTGAATTTTCCTTTGGAATATAAGATTCATTTATAATAAGAAAGTTTGATTATTTAATTTTATTGAATTTCATAAAAACTAATTTTTAAAAATGAAAAAAAAAATCTCATTTATATCAAAGTTTCAATCTCATTTAATTTGTCCATTGTGATTTGTGAGGGAAACTTGGCTTACCTTTATATTTCTTAAATAATTATCTGTGTCTGAAAAAATTGGAAAATATATAACAATGTTTTATTGGAGTAATGAATTGCGACTTTCTATATTGCACGGAAATTCTCAAAAGAATGTATTTTCGTATTTTGAAAATATTTTTTTACTGAAAGCTTATGTAAATTTGCCAAAATATTTTGGGCATATTTTCATAATTTGAGAGGTTAAAAAATCATTTTTATAAATGAAAATTTGAATACATTTTTGTAATTTGAAAAGTTAGAAATTTATTTTCATTTTAGAAATTCATTTTCATAAATTGATATTCGTTTTCAAGTTAAAAAAAAGTTAGCTCGCCTGAATCAATCCTAAAAAAAAATATCTATGGGGTTTGTTTATTTGTTTTACATTCAATGAAATATTCATTGAGGGAACTGAGTGGTTTGATTACTTGCATGCCCTATCATACTCGAGAAAGGATTCTCAAAATAAGAACCATTATTTTTCTTCCCACTTACGATCGCCAACGCTATGACCCCAAAAACTGTAGACATCAGATTTCATTAAGAACTTCCCAAATGTCAAGAACTCTAGAGACATATACCCACTACACCAAAACGATATGAAAGAAAATCATTTCATGTATTAAAAATGGAAAGATATGATCACTCACAGGCATAACATTGTATGTGTCTGTAATTCTGTTCGAGGCACTTACTATGTATTAACAACTTTGGTTGTCTTGTCTTGAATTTGGTCAGCTTTGAATGTTCTAGCCATGCCAAAATTAGAAATTATTTTGGGTTCATATCCTCATCTAATAGAATGTCACTAATTTTCAGATCCTTGTGAATTATTCTTAACCTTAAGTCTTGGTGAAGATACCACATCCCATGTGCAATCCCAACAATAATGTCCAGGCATTTTCTCCAATCCATGAATGAACTCTTTATTTGATTTACATAATTTTGGCACAAATTATTGAATGATGTACCATATGCAACCAATTACATTCTGAAAATAATCCGGAACTTTACAACTACATTAAAACTGGAAGAGATGCTCTAGAAAGAATGCTTACCAAAATGAAATGAGTCCAAGCTTCTGTTGGGCAAGTATTCGTAAATCAACATCCGCTCTTCTCCCTGAATACAGCATCCTCGAAGTTTCACAATATTCCTGTGTTGAACCTTTGCAATCAACATAACTTCATTTTTAAGTTATTCTATCCCTTGCGTTGAATTCTTAGAAAGTCTTTTGACAGTAATATCTTGCCCATTAGATTGCTGACCCTAAATAATGTTGCAACAATCTTAAGGTGTTAAGACAGCAAAATCTTTTACATACATGCAAAGGAATGGATTTTTGAGTTGTTTGATAGGTTTTCACCTTATAAACTGAGCCAAAACCTCCTAATCCAAGTTTGTTAGCTAGAGAGAAATTGTTAGTGGCAGCAAATATGGTGCTGAGATTGAAAAATGGCAAGTCTGGATGACTTTGTTCCACAAGCTCATTTGCCAACAGAGCATCTTCAAGTGGGTTAAACCAACTGTTAGATCATATAGCTTTTTGCAACCTTTTTTCTCTAGTGCTTTGAATACGGATATTTCTCACTAATTATATGAGGGAAATAGCCATACATACTAACTATTTGAAATAATCATGATAGAGAATCGAGTTCCATTGAAATGAGAGATTTATTTAGGCTTCGGTAGGATCATAATTTGGTGAATGCAGCAGTGGCACAGGCATATGTTTTACCTTCTTTCCTCTTCTTTCGAAACAACAAACTAGCAACCATAATAAAAAGAAGACATGTCAGAGCAACTGAAGATGCTAGAACCAGAATTCTCTTCTTCTTTTGAAAACCCTTTTTCTTTGTTTCATTCTCAGCTGCACAAGGGAGTTAAATGGTTCTATTAGATAGCATGCTACAAACTGGATCAAAACCAAATAATAAACAAAAGCAGAAGGGAAAATTAAGCAGTTTTCAGGCATAGTTGTTGCTTATTTTTTGAAATTATATGGAACAATAATGAAGCTAATATACTGTAACAGTTGATTTTACTGTACTCAAATGAAGCATCTTGTGGACTATATTACCTAATACAACTGCGTCAACGCCAACATAAAAATCATATCCTTCATTCACAGGCTCCATTGTGTCCATCAACTCCCCATACCAAGTCAAGCAACCATTTTCATTTGGAGAAATTTGCAGGCTTGCATATGCAATGAATGAACAATTCCTCAAGCATGCCCGTTCATATTCCATTCTGCTCATGTGAATGTCCAACCAAGCTGCAACTGCTCTATCAGGAAACTTCACAAGGCTCACCTTTACAAAGCCTTCTCCATTCCCACACATTGATAACGATCCCATATGCTTCCTAATGCACCCACCAGAGTCATCTCTCATATACCAATCTTTTGGGGACTTTGGCTCATATCCAGGTAGACAGCTGCACTCAGAGTTGCCAATGTTGTTAGGATTGCATTTACTGTATACACCACAATGCCCATAATTGTCACATCGGTACAAGGGTGCAGACCCGAATTCCTTCCACTGACTACTGCTATTTTGCCATGTTAGCAGCTTAAGCAATCCAGTATAGTCTACTATAAGTCTGGTGATTATGGATGTGTCTATGAGATTGTACATATAGTATATTTCATCTTCATTGTTAACAAAACTGCAATTATAATGATTGGAAAGACTAATTGTCCATGGCTGTGCACCTGTTCTCCAACATGGGGTTGAACCCTTGTACAAAAAGATATGTGGAGAGCCATTAAGATTAAGCTTAAATATATATTCTCCAGTTGCTGGGTCATCTGGTGACTTCCATGATGTTAGGAACTGCTGCAGACCAGTTCTCCAATCTAACTTTATTTTTTTAAGTGGAAGCAAAGTGTCTGAAGGATAATCAAAGCTTTGGCACACAATTTTTTTACTTTCCTTTTGGACCAAGACCAAATTTCCTGTTCTAAGAGCTCAGTCGCATTCGTTGCTTCCACAGAAAATTTTGGGGACCATACAGGAACACTTGGGTCATGATTGTTGTAGAGAATAAGATTTCCAAATTGGTTGACCGAAAGAACTCCTGAGATACCATCGATTGGAATATTCCTATTTGCAACATACACCACAGTTTTCTCTGGTGCTTTCTGAAACCAAATTGCAAGATATCTATAGCTGGAATTTCCAGAGCTAAAAAATCCTAATGTAAAATTGCTTTCTTGGAGATTAGAACATCCTCATCTGTCAATATCTGGTTTATGGTTAGTGTATCCCTAGGAGTACAAAATCTAAACAGAAGTACAATAATCAAAGAATATAACAACATTTTCTTGTATCTTATGCTTGATTCTTAACATTACCAGCGCTTTTGTACATGTTTTATTGATGCTTTCTAGTGGTGACATGCCAAACTGCCAATGAGAACGGCAATGTGAACTTATTATGATAATTAAAATTGGCTTTGTTAAGAATTAATCCCACATCGAAAAAATACACTAAAAACATATGGGTATATAATGATTTGGATTTGATTACCTAATTTATTAGGTCTAACTTTTTAACAATAGTTAATCCAAACTCATTAAACCCAATTCATTCGTGGGTTAACCTACACCCATTCAAATAATCTCTACCCTTTCAATTCAATTTCTATCAGGCTTGGTCTACAAGTATAGTTTTTTACCAATTTTTTTCCTTTTCTCCATTGACTTCCCCCTATACTCAACAAGACCAAACTCTGCATTTGTCCCAGTCAATACAAATTATCTACCCAACAATGCTAAAGGACTTTATTCTCTGTAGTCTGTAAGTACTTCCAAATTACTCAAAATAAAAGCATATCGTGTTCTATTTGTTGCTCATTTTTCTATGAATTATTTTCTCATGTTTGACAAGTTTTTTATTGCTTCTTTTCTAATTTTTTCATATCCTCTAATAAAATTAGTGAGAATAACTCACACCATTGTGGTGAATAGGGGACTCGAACATTACAATCAATTATTTGTTCTCTCTTTTTTTTTTTTTTTTCTTTTTTTTTGCCCTTTATGTTCTTAGACCAGCAACCACTAAGCATCACGCAGCAATACAATACAGACAAAGAGAACAAGCAAATTTCCCAAAAATTTTATAAAAGAAAAAGCAAAAATTAGCCAAATAGAAAATATTAAAAATCAAGACCAAAATATACACATGCAATGATAATCACTGTAATGCTCCTTTAGCATTCTTACTCGATAATTTCATCTTCTTCTCCAGTAACATCTTTTCAATCTTCTTCTTATTGGGAAACAGCATACGCAGCAAAAATTCCATATCCTTTTTTCCTTCGAATCTTCTTAGAAGAGTAGCAACACCATCATTTTGGAGCTCTGCGACTTTACTCCAATCACTACAAGAGTCGAGCAGATTTTGTTCATGCAATTTCAAAAAAAAAAAACCTAGCGATGTAGAGACAGAGAGAACACTGAAGCTACTGCCAATTTTGATCCAAAACAATCAATAGTATTCGCTCAAAATTGAATAGTATTTACCTGTAGAAGAAGCCTACGAGATTTTTATTTATTTATTTATTTTTTGGCCAAGAAGAAGCCTACGAGATATCGATGGAGATTTATTAGGTCAAATTTGGGGCATCACGTGATCACCCATAATCAAATCTCACATTAATTTAATCATAATTTGCAATACTCAGTCCATACTAAATATGGAATAATGATATATTTGATGGCGTAGGCAAAAGCAGTCCGTTGGACGTTTAAACTCAAAATTTTAATTGAGTGTTGCAACACGTGATTATAATGATTTATTAGGTCCAAATATGATAAACGATGATTTGTAGTGTTCTGATTGATCTTGTTTAAGTGAATAGAAAGTTGACTCGATTCAAAATAAATATTAAAAGAAAAACTTATAAAAAAATTAATAAAAAAATCACTATTATCATCTTCTTCTCTTCACCATCTTCTTCTTTCCCCTTTTTTATGGCTCTTCATTCTTGTAACCCAGCTCTCTCTCCCTCTGAAATAGATTATCTCTCTTATCAATCCCTATTTTCCAGTCACCAAATCCAACTCTATGAAACTACCTGTAAAGCTATAGATCTTATCTTTAACGGATGTGTGTAGGTCAATATAATAATGGATTTATTTGTCTTTCTTGATCTATATTTATTCTCTTTCCTTAAACCATAAAAAGAATACACAGATCAACCCAATGTATATTTTCTGTTTCTATTTACTCTTTAATTTTTGTGTTTTTTATTTGTGTTTGTTCTTGTTTTAGTTTTTACAGTGCTATTTTTGTAAATTATTAAATGGATTTGTTGTAAAATACTATAAGTCTATGGGTTTTTATTTCTTGGTGAATCACATATTTAAATGAACAGGCAAAAACTTTAATATTTTGTTTAATAGTACTGAGTGATTTTAATTCTTCTGTATTTAGAAAATGAAGAAGTTTTGCGTAGAAAATGATATGATTGTAGAATTCCAAAAATTTTAGTACATTTTGAAATTTTCTAAAAATTTATTTAGCCCAAGATAGCCCTTAGTACTTCCACCATTGTGTGTATATATATGTTTCTAATACCTAAAATACCCTTTTCCTCATTTTCTTCCCTAACATATTAAAATCTATAACAAAACCAGCCAAGTCATCATCTGCCTACTCCTCTTCACCATATCCTTCTTTGGCATTTACTCAAAAAACTTCATGGCAAAATCAAATTGCCCACATCTTACATACTCATCAACCAAAGATTTCCATGACACTAAATCTTTATCATCCAATGAGAAAAAAAAAAAATTCTTTGCACTATCAATCTCTTCACACTTCACATATATGTTAACCAAACTATTAAGTACAAACTTATCCAAACTAAACCCAAGTTTCAAAAGCAACCCATGAATCTGTGTCCCTTCTTTAATAGCATGTAATTGTGTATAGCTATTAATTACACAAGATAAAGTAAAAAGAATTAGGTTTGAATTGAAGAAGCAATTGAGAAAAGAGAGAAATAGCATCATGAGATAATTGGTTCTCAATGTAGCACTTGATAATGAGATTGTAGAGAACCAAAATGGATTTTTGAATTTTATGGAAGATGGATTTAACATATTCAAAATTGTTGATTTTGGGGTTCACATAAAGAGACAGGAGGCAAGAAAAGATTGGTGGTGAAGGAAAGTGTTGGTTTGCGGGAGAAAGCGTGGAGTTGTTGGGTTTCTTCATGGGTTTTAGAGGTTTGGAGAAGAGAAAAATGGAGAGATGGATTTGGTACTTGTCCTAACATTTCGAATTTGGATTGTTTACAAAAGCATATAGAGACACTAATAGATAATAATAACTAGAGACTGAATCTAAAAATAAATGTGTAAAATTAAAGAAAATACAAATTTTGAGGAATTGAAGTTTTTTTAAAATTTACTCTCTCCATCCTATAAAGGTAGTTAGCTATTATTTTTTTTAACTAGCCCACAAAAATAGTTCACTTTTCCTTTTTAGAATGTGTTAAATTATTTAGTTCCTGTTATGCTCTTATTTATTTTCTTGTCATCAACTACTTAAAAACATGCAACAATTTAATTATTCTTAAAATACTAAATAAACATTAATGTTTATTTAGTGAAGTACTAGTATATTGAATATTCAAAGAGCCTAAAAATATCCATTATTGTCATCTTCTCACACCATGAGTAAGAAAGCAGAAAACCGTTCATTTTCTTTTACTTTTTGTAAAAATGCTCTATTAATTGTTTTCAAATTTATTAAAAAGTGATTAATTTCAAGAAAATACTTTACTAATATTCATGATCATTTATGTACTGATAATATAAGGGTATATTGGTAAAACACATATAAAATCAATTAATTTAATTATATAAATAATATTTTATTAATCTATGTGTAAAAAGAAAGTGGACTATTTTTGTGAGACGGATGAAGTAATACTTTAGAAATTTAAATGTAATTGATTTTAGAATCTTAAGAATTAAAATGTGATCTAATTTCAAAGATTAAAAATTTAAAGTTTGAATAAAATTTTAAGAATTAAAATTGTTGGTGTCTATGTCATTTTGCTTCCATAAGGGATAGGTAGAGATGGAAAATTTAAGTATAAATTAAGGATATTTTAGTTTTTTTTTTTAATTTATAGATTTTTAATGGTAAAAGTGACAGAATGATTATTTTTTTTGACATAATGAAATCTAAAAACATAAAAGGTGAAATTTTCAAAATGTAAGGATGAAACCATTGATTTTGTTAAATTATAAGGATTAAATAGTAGTTTATCTATATATTTATTTTTTAAAACTTATTTTATTATTTTCAAAAAATAATTTATTAATTTCAAAAAATAACTTATTTTTTATTTTCAAAAATTAATTATTAAATTATAGTAGATATTTTAGTTGATAATTAATTAAACATCAACAATGTAATAATCAAATCTCACATTAATTTAATCATATTTTACAATACACAATCCATATTAAATATATTTATTTTTTTAAAATTTTTTTATTATTTTTTAAAAAAATTAATTATTAAATTATATAGATATTTTAGTTGATAATTAATTAAACATTAATAATGCAATAATTTTATAATTATTGAATAAATATCCAACACTTAAACTAGAAGCAGCATAATTAAATATTACATAATTAAACCCATTACATAACTAAAATACATTACATAATTAATCTCATTATATATATTTTATAGCCGTTGGTGCCAATTTAAAAAACAAAAATAAAAATGAAAAAACATTATTTTTTGGCTGGAAAAGAGGAGGAGGGCTGCAGGCACCACGTGTCCCAAATGGGGTCACCTGGAAGGAGACCACTATCACGTCTTGAATAATATCTCCGGCCATCATTCCTATTTCATTTCGTATCATATTATAAATAATTAAATTCTTTATTTTAATTTATCATAAAGATTATGCATAATTCAATAACAATTTCTATTTTATTTTTTATTAATAAATTTATAATTTCATTTCTTTATATATAAATTTATAATTTTATTTTCTTTACTTTACATAAAATTTTTACGGTTAAAAAAAATCTTTTTAAAAATATTAAAATAAATTATTATTATAATTATTATTGCTTTTACTCTATATAAAATTTTTATTATTAAAAAAATAATTTGATATAAATTGTTATAACAAACTATTATTATTATTGTTATTATTATTATATAATAATGATAAATTTTTGATTAATAATAATGTAATAATTTTAGAAATGAAAGAAATGAAAAAAGAAGAAGAAAATAATAAAATAATGGTTAGGAGACTAATTTTTCTCCTCAAATTCGAGGAGAGATAAATAATCTCTTAAAAAAATTTAGAAAAGAAAGATAAATATTAAGCTTGTTTGGTATAAAAGTTTGAAGGGCGCAAAAAATTGGGTCATGACCGCACACACGGAGCACTCTGGCATTCGCAAAAAATTGGCCAGTAACTGTGATATAACTGTTATTTACTGGTAGCTGTTAAAGTTAAAGGCCATCTATTTCTTTCCTTTTGCTTGTTATGATATTTTCTTTGAAGATTCGTTGAATGTTCTCTGAACAAGAACAAGCATCAATTTGAATGCTACTGGTCCATGAAAATTTTTTTTTTTAAATAAAAAAAAAATAAGCAAAGCAGCAGATTATCTTTTATAATTTTATGAAAACAGAGTAAAGCTTCATTTGTAACTGTGCTTATTTGGGCCAAATTAAAAAAAAATATATTTAATTGCACTATCAAAAAAAATAAGAGGCCTAATAGAATATTGGCAAAAGTCGAAGGTTTTTTCTTTTTTTAACCTTTGCCCTAGAATTTACATGCAAATAGTGAAAGCCAGTATCCTTATCGTGCAACAAAATCAGTGATTGTAACCTCATTTACAGAGCTTGATCCTTCCTCCACTTCTCCTAGCGAGTTGTTGTAGCTGCCAGATGCTTTAAGAATAAATGCAGGTTGTTTTGGACTAGAAAGAGTTGTTTCACTGCTCAACATAAGAACAACTTCTAACATAGTTGGTCTGTCGCCAGCATTTTCTTGAACACATAATAGTCCAATTTGAATGCATCTCAATGCTTCATGCGTTGGGTATGAGCCCTCTAATGACGAATCAACTATCTCCAGTACACTATCTTTTCCCCATAGCTCCCATACCTGGAACAGAGGACCAACTATTTAGATACATTATATTACCTTGAAGCAATAATTTCCAAAAAGTTTCTTTCACCTACATGTCCTATCAAACATAAGTCAGAATCTTCTTGATTAAATCCATTGCTTTTCTTGCCACTTATAATCTCCAACAATATGACCCCAAAACTAAACACATCGGATTTTACTGAAAATTTTCCAAACACAGCATACTCTGGTGACATGTAGCCACTGCATATGAAAATTGTTGGTAGTAGTTAATATTTTGTCTCAATGTATCATTAAGCACGCACTGTGAAGTATTTTAAAATCTTATACTTACTAGGTTCCAACCACTCTATTTGTCTTCTCTTGAATTTGGTCAGCTCTAAATATTCTAGCTGTGCCAAAATCTGAAATTTTTGGGTTCATCTCTGCATCTAATAGAATATTGCTGCATTTTAAATCCCTGTGAATAATTCTCAACCTTGAGTCTTGGTGAAGATATAAGATCCCACGGGCAATCCCTGCTATAATATCAAGGCGTAACCTCCAGTCCAGTTGTAATTTTCTGGTTTGGTCTACAACAAAATTTTAGATTTTATTCATTTGGGTTTGTGTTAAATGATGTAGACTGTAGCTGCACACCTCAATCATATTTATTTTGATTGAAATAGTCACTATTAGTTGTCCAGTTTACCTATAAGCAGTTGAGGTATAAAAAGACTTACCAAAAAGAAATAAATCCAAGCTTTTGTTTGGCAAATATTCATAAATTAACATTTGCTCTCCTCCCTGAATGCAACATCCAAGAAGTTTCACAAGATTCCTGTGTTGAAGCTTTGCAATCAGCATGACTTCATTTTTAAATTCTTCTATTCCTTGCCCTGATCTTTTGGATAGCCGTTTTACAGCAATCTCCTGTCCATTAGATAACTGACCCTGAAATCATGAGTCAATTTTCAATGAACAATCAATTGAAAGCTAGTTTGTTCATGCGGTTGCAGAATCTCAGAATGATAGTAAAGCAAGCACATAGCCTTGTAAAGCCAATCAGTATTCAGATATAACAAGGAGGCTCCACCTTATACACTGAACCAAAACCGCCCTGGCCAAGTTTGTTATCTATAGAGAAGTTGTTAGTGGCAGCAACGATGATTCTGAGATCAAAAAATTCAATGTCAGGAGGACGGCTACTCTGCCCAAGTTCACTTGCCAGCAAAGTATTTTTGTAGTAGATTGAACCAGAGGTAGGGACAAATAGTCTTTTTTCCCATTTTTTCTTCATTACTGTGCTTAAAAAAATTGAAAAGTAACGATTAATATGCTTTTTGATATATTCAGTTTCAGCAAAATCAATACTTCTATTAGAAAAATAGTCCATTTTGTGCCTTAGATAATATGGAAATCACACACGAGGTGTTCTTAATCTATTAAGCAGAATATATATGCATGCAAAAGCACAAATTCTAAGGATAAACTTGTCTCTTACCTCCTTTTCTCCTCCTAATCCATAAACAGATAAATATGATGATGGTAACCCATGCTAAAGCAATAGACTGTATTAGATTGTCCAGCTCCATTCTGTGAAAATCTTTTGATTTTACGGCATTTGCAGCTGCATCAGTGGGACAAAAAAAATAATGTTACTCGAGAAAAGAGAGAAAAGAAATGACGCCTTTTCCTTTGACAACAATGATAGAACAGAGCCAGTACATAGATGTGTGCTGGACTGGCAATACCTTCATGATATCTATAAGTTTTTGTTTATGAGATACTCTTGTTAATGAAAAACAGTATTCACATTTCAAAATTGGAGATGAGCGGGAATGGAATACCTAATTCAATTGCATCAACACGAACATACATATTAAATATTCCATCTACACGATCTACTGTGTCCATTAATTCCCCATACCATGCCAAACATTTGCTCTCTTCTCCAGCATTATTTATGTCTGCATATGCAGAGCAGGAACAATTCCTCAAGCATTCCTGTTCGCACTCCACACGACTCATATTAATGCCTACCAAAGCTGCAGGTGAAGTATCAGGAAATTTGACATTTCCCAATTTCACAAAACCTTCTCCATGTCCACACATTGATGAAGATTCTAATCGCTTTCTAACACATCCTCTTGATGGATCTCTTAGATTCCAGTCCCTTGGGGATTTGGGTTCATACCCAGGTAAACAAGAACATTCAAATCTATTAGCGTTGTTAGGATCACACTTACTATAAGCACCGCAATGTGCATAAAAATCACACTTGTATTTTGTTACGGACCAGAACTCCTTCCATTTGCCATCACTTACATGCCACATTAACCACTTGAGAGTTCCTGAGTTATCCATTATTACTCTCATAATAATAGAAGCATCATCGATAAGGTATACAAAGTGCATCTCCTCTTGACTGATAACTATACTGTAGTTGTAGACATCTGAGTATGTCCTCCATGGCCACTGGATGGCTCGCCAAATAGGTCTTGAGCCCTTATAAAGAAACACTTGTGGTATGCCTCTTGGGTTGACCTTAAGCATGTAACCTCCAGTTCCTGGGTCATCATCTGATCTCCATGAGGTTAAGGTCCACTCTAGACCTGTCTTTTGATTCAGCCCAAATCTCATTCCTGGTAGAAGGGTATCAGTGGGATAATCAAAGCTTTGCCACACAATTCTTTTACTTCTGCTTTGGACCAAAACCAAGTTTCCTGAATCCAAGAGTTGAAGCTTACAAGAATCAGTCACTTCAACTGAAACATTTGCAGACCACAGTGGAAACTTTTGCTCTAAACCATTATAGAGAACAAGGTTCCCGTATTGGTTGATTGAGAGAATTCCTGAAGAGCCACTGACAGGATTGTTCCGGTTTGCTACCCACACCACAGTTCGTTCTGAAACATTATGGTACCAAATTCCAAGATATCTATAGCTAGAATTGCCAGGGCTAAAAAACCCAAAGGCAAAAATATTTCCGCTGGAAATTAGAAGATCGCCTTCTTTAAAGGTTTGGTTTATGGATATGATATCAAGGGAAATAACTAATGTGAATTGGAGGAATAGCAGTAAATGCTGCAGAAACTGTTTCTTGCCAGCCATGATTATTTTCAGTAACTCCCAGTTTGTTGGGTCTTTTTGACATGCTTGAATATTATTTTATCTAATTCTTTCTTAAATGACTTATTCCTCGTCTAAACCATTTTCTATTGAAGCCGGCGAAATTGAACTTTCTTGAGTTCAAGGAGACATTGGACTTTTGGCCTAGTTTTTATACTGTGCATAATGAGAAAGGTCAAAAAATTTGTTGTTTATCATGTAAATGATTTGTTCTTTTGGGTATATAATGATTTGGATTTGACTACCTAACCAATACCCATTCAAATCACCTCTACCATTCCAATTCAACTTCCATCAGGCTTGGTCTACAAGTATGGTTTTTTTACCAATTTTTTTCCTTTTCTCCATTGACTTCCCCCTATACTCACCAAGACCAAACTCTGCATTTGTCCCAGTCAAAACACATTATCTACCCAACAATGCTAAAGGACTTTATTCTCTGTAAGTACTTCCAAATTACTCAAAATAAAAGCATACCGTGTTCTATTTGTTGCTCATTTTTCCATGAATTATTTTCTCATGTTTGACAAGTTTTTTATTGCTTCTTTTCTAATTTTTTTCGTATCCTCTAATAAAATTAGTGAGAATAAGTCACACCATTATGGTGGATAGGGGACTCGAACATTACAATCAATTATTCGTTCTTTTTTTTTCCCCCTTTATGTTCTTAGACCAGCAACCACTAAACATCACGCAGCAATACAATACAGACAAAGAGAACAAGCAATTTCCCAAAAATTTTATAAAAGAAAAAGCAAAAATTAGCCAAATAGAAAATATTAAAAATCAAGCCACCAAAATATACACATACCATGATAATCACTGTAATGCTCCTTTAGCATTCTTACTCAATAATTTCTTCTTCTTCTCCACTAACATCTTTTCAATCTTCTTCTTATTAGGAAACAGCATACGCAGCAAAAATTCTATATCCTTTTTTCTTTCGAATCTTCTTAGACTAGTAGCAACACCATCGTTTTGGAGCTCTGCGACTTTGCAACCCATTACTCCAGTCTCTACAAGAGTCGAGCAGATTTTGTTCATGCAATTTCCAAAAAAAAACTAGCGATGTAGAGACAGAGAGAACATTGAAGCTACTGCCAATTTTGATCCAAAACAATCAATAGTATTCGCTCAAAATTGAGTAGTATTTATCTGTAGAAGAAGCCTACGAGATAACGATGGAGATTTATTAGGTTTAGGGCAGCACGTGATCACCCATAATCGAATCTCACATTAATTTAATCATAATTTACAATACCCAGTCCATACTAAATAGGGAATAATGATATATTTGATGCCTTAATTACGCAAAATTAGTGAATCGGATGTTTAAGTTTACAAAATTTTAATTGGGTATTGCAACATGTGATTATAGGCTGCTGATAGCACTAAAACACCTCGTCTATAAATTTTTAGCATCACATAAGCTAGACAAATATTGAATTTTGTTCAATTTTACCATTTAATTTGAATTCTTCTTACACTGAGAGGACAACGTGGACATTGAAATTTAAAATTTTATTTTCAAAATTATTTTCGCATAAATACAAACTTATTTTTTTAGTTTTATTTTTTAGTTTTATTTCCTTTTTATTATTTTTTTATGAAACTTTTTTTTATTATAGTTATAGAATGAATAATTTTTTTCCTTTTAAATAATTCTTCGTAATGTTTAACTATTAAATATAAAATGAAAATATTTTTTTAATAGGCTTGCAAAATTCATTTTTCTAAAATATCTTAAACCAAATAATAGAATAAATGTGTACATTTCATTTTTAATTTTTTATTTAATGAGTATTAATCAATTTTTTATTTTTATATTTCATTTCTAGTTTCTTATAATTATTTATATTTTATTTAAAAATATTATGTTTGATAATAAATATTTGATATTTTTATAATTTAATGTGTTTATTCATTAAATAGTATATATAAATATTTAATACATTAAAATATTTTGATTTTTAGCATTTTAAAATATTTATTAGACTATTTTTTTACTAAAAATTTAAATATTTAATTCATAGGAGCATTATTGTCATCTATATAATATGTTCAGTTCTAATTTCAATTGTTCCAAATGTTAGGACGATAAAATTTTATTTTGTAGTATATTGTGATGTTTTGTCTTATCCTATCTTGTCAACCAAACGCAACCATAATGATTTATTAGATCCAAACCTAGTAAGTGATGACTTGTAGTGTTTTAATTGGTTTTGTTGAAGTGAATAGAAAGTTCACTTGATTCAAAATAAAAATTCAAAGAAAAATTTTCAAAAAAAATTAACAAAAAAATCACCATTACCATCTTCTTTATCATCATCTTCTTCTCCTTCTTCTTCACCCTTTTTCATGGCTCCCCATTCTTGTAACCCAGCTCTCTCTCTCTCTCTCTGAAATAAGCTATCTGTCTCATCAAACCCTATTTTCCAGTCACCAAATCTAACTCTACGAAGCTACATGTAGAGCTTTAGATCTTATCTTTGATGGATGCGTGCAGATCAATCTATGGGCTTGTTTGTCTTTCTTGGTCTATGTTTGTTCTCTTTCCTTAAACCATGGAAAGGGTACATAAATCAACTAAATGTGTGTTTTCTGCTTCTATTTACTCTTTTATTTTTGTGTTTTTTTTATTTGTGTTTAGTTAAGTTTGCTCTTGTTTTAGTTATTATAGAATTTTTTTCGGTGCTCGTGGTTTTTTAAAAGTTAGAAAATTGGGAGTTTGATTGTCTATGTTCTACTAATGAACAGAGAAGGTAGAGCATTTGCATAAATTATTTGAAAATAGTGCTATTTCTGTAAATTATTAAATGGATTTGTTGTAAAATACTGAAAGTGCATGGGTTTTTATTTCTTGGTCAATCACATATTTAAATGGACATGCAAAAACTTGACTATTGTATTTAATGGTACCGAGTGATTTTAATTCTTGTATATTTAGAAAATGAAAAAAGTTTTGTGAAAAAGATAGTATGATTGTAGAGTTTCAAAAATTTTAGAATATTTTGAAAATTTCTAAAGATCTATTTAGCCCAATATAGCTCCATAGTAGTTCGCCATTGGGGTTTTTTACCATTTTAGGTATTTTTTGTAAAATATTTATTATTTTAGGTATTTTTCAAAAATATTTCTAATTTTAGAATTTTTAAAAATTAATTCTAATTTTAGGTGATTTTGGGCTGACAAAAATCTCAGTCCGCCGGTGGGACTAGCAGATTGCTCCTGTCCGCTCGTTGTACTAGCGGACAATAGTGTTTTTTTTTATATATATTTAATTTTTTTTACTTTTTTATAATTTTTATGTTTATATAAATAATAGAAAAATTAGATAATTAATAAAATAATTATGTAAAATAAACTAATAATTAATATTAAAATTTTAAGAGGGATATTATAATTTATATAATAAATAATTAATGTGTATAATATAATTAAATGAAGTGTATAATATTAATTATTTTTATTATTAATTATAAAAAATTAAATGAAAATATGGTAAACATTAAAATTAATTAGAATTATTATTTCAAATTATTATTTTCTTAAATTAAAATATATAATTTATACTGTTTTTCCTAAATTATTTTATTTAATTTGGAACATATACATAATATTTAGTACTAAAAACTTTTTTTAATTTATAATTTGACTATGACAATCAAATTTTAATAAATAAGATGGAGAGTATAATATTTATTTATTTATCAATTACTCTACTGCAAATTTGAAATAATAATTTTTTAATCCATTAAGTATATCAATTATATTACAAGAGAGTAAACTGTATATTTAATAATTATTATATTTAAGAATTATATGTGTTAATAGTAATTTAATTTTATCATTGTTATGTTTTAATTATTTAAAATATTTTGTTACTTTAAATAAAATTTAAGAATGTTAAATTTTAGTATTAAATATTATGTGTATGTTACAAATAAAATAAAATAATTTAGGAAAAAATAGTACTAATCACATATTTTAATTAATTTAAAAAAATATAATTTAAAATAATAATTATATTATATACTCAATTATTTATACACTTTTATTTAATTTTTCGTAATTAATAATAAAAATAATTAATATTATACACTTCATTTAATATTATACACTTTCATTTAGTTTTTCTATTATTATATATTTACAATAAATTATTTATAGATATAAATAACATAAAAGTAAAAAAAAAAAAAAAAAAAAGGCAATCCGTTTGTGGAACTAGCTGACTGGATTACTTTACACCTAAATTTAGAATTAATTTCTAAAAATATCTAAAACTAGAAATATTTTTAAAAAACTTCTAAAATGGTTAATATTTTATAAAAAAATTCTAAAATGGTAAAAAGCCCTGGCCATTGTGTGTATATATATGTTTCTAATATCTAAAATACCTTTTCCCTCATTTTTCAACGCTAACAAATTAAAATCTAGAACAAAATCAGCCAAGTAATCATCATCTGCCTGCTCCTCTTCACCATATCCCTCTCTGGCATTTACTCAAATAACTTCATTGCAAAATCAAATTGCCCACATTTTACATACTCATCAACCAAAGATTTCTATGACACTAAATCTTTATCATCCAATGAAAAAAGAAAAATATATTCTTTGTGCTATCAATCTCTTCACACTTCACATTTATGTTAGCCAAACTATTAAGTACAAACATATCCAAACTAAACCCAAGTTTCAAAAGCAACCCATGAATCTGTGTCCCTTCTTTAATAGCATGTAATTGTATAGAGCTATTAATCACACAAGGTAAAGTAAAAGAATTAGGTTTGAATTGAAGAAGCAATTGAGAAAAGAGAGAAATAGCATCATGAGATAATTGGTTCTCAAGGTAGCACTTGATAATGAGATTGTAGAGAACCAAAATGGATTCTTGAATTTTATGGAAGATGGATTTAACATATTCAAGATTGTTGATTTTGGGGTTAGCATAAAGAGAGAGAAGGCGAGATGAGATTGGTGGTGAAGGAAAGATGGATTTGGTATTTGTTGTAACATTTGGAATTTGGATTGCAAAAGTATATAGAGACACTAATAGATAATTGCAACTGGAGGCTAAATCTAAAAAGAAATATTTAAAATTAAAAAAATACAGATTTTGAGGAATCGAAGTTTTTTTTAAAATTTAATACTTTAGTAATTTAAATGTAATTGATTTTAGAATTTTAAGAATTAAAATATGATCTAATTTCAAAGATTAAAAATTTAAAGTTTGAATAAAATTTTAAAAATTAAAATTGTTGGTGTCTATGTTATTTTGCTTTCATAAGGGGTAGTAGAGATGGAAAATTAAAATATAAATAAATGGTTTTCTTTTTTTTATAGATTTTTAATGGTAAAAGTGACAGAATGACCATTTTGTTTAACAGAGTAAAATCTAAAGAAATAAAAAGTGACTTTAAAATGTAGGAATGAAGTCATTGATTTTGCTAAATTTCAATGATAAAATAATAGTTTACCCATATATTTATTTTTTAAAACTTATTTTATTATTTTCAAAAAATAATTTATTAATTTCTAAAAAATAACATATTTTTTATTTTCAAAAATTAATTATTAAATTATAGTAGATATTTTAGTTGATAATTACTTAAATATTAACAATGCAATGATCAAATCTCATATTAATTTAATCATATTTTACAATACACAATCCATACTAAATATATTTATTTTTTAAAAATTATTTTATTATTTTTGAAAAATAATTTATGATTTTCTAAAAAATAATGTATTTTTTATTTTTCAAAAAATTAATTATTAAACTATAGTAGATATTTTAGTTGACAATTAATTAAACATTAATAATGCAATAATTTTATAATTATTGAAAAAATATCCAACACTTAAACTAGAAGCAGCACAATTAAATATTAAATAATTAAACCCATTACATGACTAAAATACATTACATAATTAATTTCATTATATAAATTTTATAGCCGATGGTACTAATTAAAAAAAAATGAAAAAAATTATTTTTTGGCTGGAAAAGAGGAAGAGGGCTGCAGGAGACCACTATTACCTCTTTAAGAATATCCCCCTATCATTCCTATTTTATTTTCTATTATATTATAAATAATTCAATTCTTTATTTTAATTTATCATGAAAAATAAGTATAATTCAATAAGACTCTCTATTTCACTTTTTATTTTATTTTTTATTAATAAATTTATAATTTCATTTGTTTATACATAAATTTATAATTTTATTTTCTTTACACTATATAAATTTTTCGCGGTTAAAAAAATAATTTTTTAAAAAATATTAAAATGAATTATTATTATTATTTTTATTATTGCTTTTACTCCATATAAAATTTTTATTATTAAAAAAATATAATTTGAAATAAAGTGTTATAATAAACAATTATTATTATATTATAATTTTATTTCTTTTACTTTACATAAAATTTGTACTCCTAAAAAAAGAATAATCTAATTTAAAATAATAATAATATAATAATAAATTTTTGATTAATAATAATATAATAATTTTAGAAATGAAAGAAATGAAAAAAGAAAAAAGAAAAAAGAAAAAAAAAAAATAATGCAATTTCTCTCCTCAAATTTAAGGAGAGAGAAATAGTCTCTTAAAAAAATTTGGGGAAGAAAGATAAATATGAAGCTTATTAGAAGGAAAATAGTATGACATATCTCTCTATTTAAATAGTGATTTGCTGGTATAGTAGTTAAAGGCCATCTATTTCTTTCCCCTTTTGCTTGTTATGATATTTTCTTTGAATATTCTCTGAACAAAAGTCGAAGGTTTTTTCTTTTTTTTTTTTTTTTTTTTTTTTTAACCTTTGGCCTAGAATTTACACGCAAATAGTGAAAGCCAGTATCCTTATCGTGCAACAAAATCAGTGATTGTAACCTCATTTACAGAGCTTGATCCTTCCTCTATTTCTCCTAGCGAGTTGTTGTAGCTGCCAGATGCTTTAAGAATAAATGCAGGTTCTTTTGGACTAGGAAGAGTTGTTTCACTGCTCAACATAAGAACAGCTTTTAACATAGTTGGTCTGTCGCCAGCATTTTCTTGAACACATAATAGTCCAATTTGAATGCATCTCAATGCTTCATGCGTTGGGTATGAGCCCTCCAATGACGAATCAACTACTCCAGTACACTATCTTTTCTCCATAGCTCCCATACCTGCAACAGAGGACCAACTATTAATATACATTATATTACCTTGGAGCAATAATTTCCAAAAAGTTTCTTTCACCTACATGTCCTATCAAACATATGTCAGAATCTTCGTGATTAAATCCATTGCTTTTCTTGCCACTTATAATCTCTAACAATATGACCCCAAAACTAAACACATCGGATTTTATTGAAAATTTTCCAAACACAGCATACTCTGGTGACATGTAGGCACTGCATATGAAAATTGTTGGTAGTAGTTAATATTTGTCTCAATATATCATTAAGCAAGCACTGTGATAAAGTATTTTAAAATCTTATACTTACTAGGTTCCAACCACTCTATTTGTCTTCTCTTGAATTTGGTCAGCTCTAAATATTCTAGCTGTGCCAAAATCTGAAATTTTTGGGTTCATCTCTGCATCTAATAAAATATTGCTGCATTTTAAATCCCTGTGAATAATTCTCAACCTTGAGTCTTGGTGAAGATATAAGATCCCACGGGCAATCCCTGCTATAATATCAAGGCGTAACTTCCAGTCCAGTTGCAATTTTCTGGTTTGGTCTGCAACAAAATTTTAGATTTTGTTCATTTGGGTTAGTGTTAAATGACGTAGACTGCAGCTGCACGCTTCAATCATATTTATTTTGAAGGAATTAGTTAATATTATAAGGCCATTTTACCAGTGAGCAGTTGATGTATAAAAGGCTTACCAAAAAAGAAATAAATCCAAGCTTTTGTTTGGCAAATATTCAAAAATTAACATTTTCTCTCCTCCTTGAATGCAACATCCAAGAAGTTTCACAAGATTCCTGTGTTGAAGCTTTGCAATCAACATGACTTCATTTTTAAGTTCTTCTGTTGCTTGCCCTGAACTTTTGGATAGCCGTTTTACAGCAATCTCCTGTCCATTAGATAACTGACCCTGAAATCATGTGTATGAGTCAATTTTCTATGAACAATCAATTGAAAGCTAGTTTGTCCATGCGGTTGCAGAATCTCAGAATGACAGTAAAGCAAGCACACAGCCTTGTAAAGCCAATCAGTATTCAGATATAGCAAGGAGGCTCCACCTTATACACTGAACCAAAGCCGCCCTGGCCAAGCTGGTTATCTAGAGAGAAGTTGTTAGTAGCAGCAACGATGATGCTGAGATCGAAAAATTCAATGTCAGGAGGACGACTGCTCTGACCAAGTTCACTTGCCACCAAAGTGTTTTTGTAGTAGATTGAACCAGAGGTAGGATCAAATAGTCTTTTTTCCCATTTTTTCTTCATTACTGTACGAATTGAAAAGTGATGACTAATATGATTAATATGCATTTTGATATATTCAGTTTCAGCAAAATCAATACTTCTATTAGAAAAATAGTCCATTTTGTGCCTTAGGCTTAGATCATAGAGAAATCACACATGGATATTCTTAATCTATTAAGCAGAATATATACGCATGTAAGAGTACAAATTCCATGGATAAACTTGTCTCTTACCTCCTTTTCTCCTCCTAATCCATAAACAGGCAAATATGATAATGGTAACCCATGCTAAAGCAATAGACAGTATTAGATTATCCAGCTCCATTCTGCGAAAATCTTTTGATTTTACGGCATTGGCAGCTGCATCAGTGGGAAAAAAAATAAATGTTATTACTCCAGAAAAAAGAGAGAAAAGAATTTCCTTTGTCAAGAATGACAGAACAGAGCCGGTACATAGATATGTGCTATAATATCTTTAGTTTTGGTTTTTGAGATACTCCTGTCTATTAAAAACAGTATTCACAGTTCAAAATTGGAGATGAGCAGGAATCGAATACCTAATTCAATGGCATCAACACGAACATGCATATCATATCTGCCTTCTATACGATCTACTGTGTCCAATAATTCCCCATACCATGCCAAACATCTTATCTCTTCTCCAGCATTATCTATGTCTGCACATGCAGAGCAGGAACAATTCCTCAAGCATTCCTATTCACACACCGTGCGACTCACATTAATGCCTACAAAAGCTGCAGCTGAAGTATCAGGAAACTTGACGTTTCCGACTTTCACAAACCCTTCTCCATGTCCACACATTGATGAAGATTCTAATCGCTTCCTAACACACATCCTTTTGATGGATCTCTAAGATTCCATTCCCATGGGGATTTGGGTTCATACCCAGGTAAACAAGAACGTTCAAATCTATCTGGTTCTCGATTGCTAGGATTACACTTACTATAAGCACCGCACAGTGCAAAAAAATCACACCTGTATTTATGTATGGACCAAAACTCCGTCCATTTGCCATCACTTACATGCCACCTTAACCACTTAAAGAGTTCCCGAGTTATCCAATGTTATTCTCATAATAATAGAAGCATCATTGATAAAGTATGCAAAGTGCATCTCCTCTTGATTGATAACAATACTGTAGTTGTAGACATCTAAGAATGCCCTCCATGGCCACGGGTTGGCTCGCCAAATAGGTCTTGAGCTGTTATATAGAAACGCTTGTGGTATGCCCCTTGGGTTGAACTTAACCGAGTAACCTCCGGTTCCTGGGTCATCATCTGATCTCCATGTGGTTAAGATCCACTCTAGACCTGTCTTTTGATTCAGCCCACTCTCATTCCGGGTAGAAGGGTATCAGTAGGATAATCAAAGCTTTGCCACAATTCTTTTACTTCTGCTTCGGACCAAAACCAAGTTTCCTGAATCCAAGAGTTGAACCTTACAAGAATCAGTTACTTTGACTGAGACATTTGCAGACCACAGTGGGACCTTTTGTTCTGAACCATTATAGAGAGCAAGGTTCCCATATTGGTTGATTGAGAGAATTCCTGAAGAGCCACTCATAGGATTTTTCCTGTTTGCTACACACACCACAGATCGTTCTGAAACTTTATGGTACCAAATTCCAAGATATCTATAGCCTGAATTGCCAGGGCTAAAAAACCCAAAAGCAAAAATATTTCCCCTGGAAATTAAAAGATCACCTTCTTTAAAGGTTTGGTTTATGTATATGATATCAAGGGAAATAACTGATGTGAATTGGAGGATTAGCAGTAAATGCTGGAGAAATTGTTTCTCGGCAGCCATGATTATTTTCAGTAGCTCTCAGTTTCCTCTGTCTTTTGGAAGTGCTTGAATATTGTTCTCTCTAATTCTTTCGTAACGACTTTTCCTTGTCTAAAATATTGACTTATTAGATTTAGTTGATTGACTGACATTAAAGTATTAGGTGTTCATTGACTGCAATTTAAGGGTTGAGGAGTTAATTGGCTGCTATTGAAGTATGAGGATGAAATTGACCTTTTTATATGAGTTCCAGGGGAAATTGGACTTTTGGCCTAGTTTTTGTACTGTGCATAATGAGAAAGGTCAAAAAAATTAGTTACTTGTCTATTTCTTTTCCTTTTTCTTTTCCGTACAAGAAAGGTGCAAACAACAACTCTAGCAGAGGAAATCCCCATAATATCATAAACTAGCCAAGGTACAAGCTCTGGAGGAGGATCAATCAACCTATGACAGTCAATAGGCATGGCAGCAGCACACTGAGCAAGGCAATCCGCAGCATTACTGGGCTCTCTATAGACATGCTTGAATGTTACTTCCCACTCCCTAGCAAGGACAGATCTTATACTTCGTAGTAAAATAATATGGCCGATATTTGTTACCTCAGTAGAATGTAACATCTGAATAACATACTATCTACTTCCAATTCCAAAAATCTAATTCCCATATCCCACGCAAGCTCCAAACCTTGAAGTACTCCCCATAACTCAGCGCCAGAAATAGAACAGACACCAATTTTCATACTAAATCCTCCTATTCGCTTCCCCCAGCACTCTCTAACTAGCCCACCCGCAGTCCGGCTACAATTGTCATGATATTTTCTTTTGAAGATAAGTTGAATATTCTCTGAACAAGAACAAGCATCAATTTGAATGTAATTTTTTTTTTTCGAAAAAAAAAAAAAAACTC
This sequence comes from Reutealis trisperma, assembly GCA_947687605.1. NCBI lineage: Eukaryota > Viridiplantae > Streptophyta > Magnoliopsida > Malpighiales > Euphorbiaceae > Reutealis > Reutealis trisperma. Next base: position 325,069 of record CANTUT010000876.1, read on the forward strand.
AAAGAAGCATATTATATTTTATAATTTTATGAAAACAGTCATAATATCCTAAAGAAAATGCAAGAGGATTAAAGCAGAGAATTATTGAATCATAAACATATATTTTTTTTTTTCTATTTCTTAGATATGTAAACTATACCCTTTTTTTTCTTGCATATATATGTTACAAAATCTAATAGCATTTCTTATTAATTTCTTGAATAAGAATGAATTCCTGTAATTAGAATTTAAATGCAAATAGTGAAAGCCGACATCCTTATCGTGCAACAAAGCTAGTGATTGTAACCTCATTTATCGAGCTTGATCCTTCCTCCACTTCTCCTAGTGAGTTATTGTAGCTGCCAGATGCTTTAAAAATAAATGCAGGTTGTTTTGGACTAGGAAGAGTTGTTTCACTGCTCAACATAAGAACAACTTCCAACATAGTTGGTCTTTCGCCAGCATTTTCCTGAACACATAATAGTCCAATTTGAATGGATCTCAAGGCTTCATGCGTTGGGTATGAGCCCTCCAATGACGAATCAACTATCTCCAGTACACTATCTTTTCTCCATAGCTCCCATACCTGTAACAGAGGATCAACTATTAATATACATTATATTACCCTGGAGCAATAATTTCCAAAAAGTTTCTTTCACCTACATGTCCTATCAAACATATGTCAGAATCTTCGTGATTAAATCCATTGCTTTTCTTGCCACTTATAATCTCCAACAATATGACCCCAAAACTAAACACATCGGATTTTATTGAAAATTTTCCAAACACAGCATACTCTGGTGACATGTAGCCACTGCATGTGAAAATTGTTGGTGGTAGTTAATATTTGTCTCAATATATCATTAAGCAAGCACTGTGATAAAGTATTTTAAAATCTTGTACTTACTAGGTTCCAACCACTCTATTTGTCTTCTCTTGAATTTGGTCAGCTCTAAATATTCTAGCCGTGCCAAAATCTGAAATTTTTGGGTTCATCTCTGCATCTAATAAGATATTGCTGCATTTTAAATCTCTATGGATAATTTTCAATCTTGAATCCTGGTGAAGATATAAGATCCCTCGAGCAATCCCAGATATAATATTGAAGCGCTTCGTCCAATCTAGGATGTACCTTCTTGTTTGATCTACAACAAGTTTTAAGATTTTTTTTTCATTAGAATTATGCACACAAGTCATATATGTTATGAAACATTTACAATTTTGAGAACCAGTTTGGCACTGAGCAATCGATGCATAAAAGAATTACCAAAAAGAAATGAATCTAAACTTTTGTGTAGCATATATTCATATATTAACATTTGATTTCCTCCCTGAATGCAGCATCCTAGAAGTTTCACAAGATTTCTATGTTGAAGCTTTGCAATCAACATGACTTCATTTTTAAATTCTTCTATTCCTTGCACTGAATTTCTGGATAGACATTTTACAGCAATCTCTTGTCCATTAGATAGTTGACCCTGAAAATTATGTTTGCAACTATTAATTTTCTCTGAAAACTAAAGCCAAAGCTAGTTTCTTCTTGTATAATCTCAAAATGATAGAAAAACGCAAGCATATAGAATCACGTGCTTAATAAATAGGGAGACTGCACCTTGTACACTGAACCAAATCCACCTTGGCCCAGTTTGTTGGCTGAAGAGAAGTTGTTAGTAGCAGCAACTATGGTGCTGAGATCAAAAAATGTAATGTCCGGAGTGTTGTTATTCCCCCCAAGCTCACGTGCCACCAAAGTATTTTTGTAGTAGACTGAACCACCGATAGGATCAAATGCTCTTTTTTCTGATTTGTTCTTCATCCCTGTCCTTGAAAAAAATCGAAAAGAAATGCTTAATCTATGTTCTCTGTGATACCTTTTGATGCTGCAATAAGAGCTGTTCAGTCTCATCCACATTTCTAATTTATTATCATTATTATATGCATTTGATCATATAGAGAGCTTGTAAAGTGATTTCATGAAAAGTTAGACTTGAATTCGAATCTACATATGCAGAATAAATACATAAGGAAAGCACTACTAGTAAGTTTCTATCTTACGTTTTCTCCTTCTGAGCCATAAATAAGCAAAGCAGAAAACAGTAAACCATGCTGAAGCAGCAGATAGTACTAAAATTTTCAGCTCCTTTCCATGGAAAACATTTACGTTTCTTTGATGTTCAGCTGCATCAGTAGCAAAAACTACACTGTGTTACTCCAAAAGAAAGGGGAAAAATGGTAATTCGGTTAGGTTTTGAATCAAAAGACTAAGGTTAGAATAGTAGCATAATAAAAAACAGAGGAATTTGCAGAGGACCAGCTACACCATACACAGCATAAGTTTAAAATTGTGTTTACATTTCAAAATTAGGAGTCAAGCAGGAATTCATAAATACCTAATTCAACTGCATCAACACGAACATACAGATCTTGTTTTTCAGCTACATGATCTACTGTGTCCCATAATTCCCCATACCAAGCCAAACATCCACTTCCTTTACCAGCAATATCTACACTTGCAAATGCGGAGCAGGAGCAATTCTTCATGCATTCATGTTCACAGCCCATACGACTCATATCCATGGCCACCCAAACGGCCATTGATGTGTCAGGAAGCTTAACATCTTCGACTTTCACAAATCCTTCTCCATGCCCACACAATAAAGAAGGATCTTCGCGCTTCCTGACACATCCTCCTGATGCATCTCTTAGATTCCAGTCCCTTAGGGACTTGGGTTCATAGCCAGGTAAACAAGAACACTCAAACGTGTCAGGGTTGCTGGGAGCACACTTACTAGAAGCACCACATTTTCCATACAAATCACACCGGTATTCAGGAGCAGACCAGAACTCTTTCCACTGGCCATCGCTCTTATGCGACCTTAGGACCTTTAAAAATCCCGAATTATACACTAATCCTCTCAAGTTAAAAGAAGTATCAACCATATGGTAGATATAGTACATTTCATCTTGATTGAAGACAAAAGTAAAATTGGATATATCCGAGAATCTTCTCCATGGCCATGGGGTGCTTCGAAAATAGAGTCTTGAGACCTTGTAAAGAACGAACTGTGGTGAGCCTCTTGTGTCTAACATAAGTGAGTAATCTCCATAACCTGGGTCATTTTCTGATTTCCAAGAGTTTAGAATCCATTCTTTTCCTGTCTTCCGATTCACCCCGAGTCTCATTCCTGGTAGCAGACTATTGGTGGGATAATCAAAGCTCTGCCACACAATTCTTTTCCTTGTGTCTTTGACCAAAACCAAATTTCCTGAATCCAAGAGCCGAAGAAAAAAATCATCTGATTTTGAGCCTTCCAGTGTTACATTTGCAGACCAAACTGGAACCTTTTGATCAGGATCACTATAAAGAATAAGGTTCCCATGTTTATTGATTAAGAGAACACCTGGAGATCCAGTGATAGGATTGTTTCTGTTTGCTACCCATACAACAATTTGTTCTGAAATATTATGATACCAAATCCCAAGATATCTATTGGTAGAACTGCCAGGGCTAAAAAACCCAAACGCAAAATTATTATCCTTGGAGACAAGAAGGTTGCCTTCTTTGAAGGTCTGGTTCGTGGTAATGGTATCTAGTGATGTGCATGATGTGAATTGAAGAAGGAGAAGGAAATAATACAGAAATGTTTCTGCAGAAGCCATGATTTTTTTTAATGGCTTCATTAGCCCTTAGGCCATATTCTTAATGTTTGTTTGTTAATGCTGTCCTTTTTCAAAGAAAGGTTTGATTTTACATTGAAAAGTTTACTTGTTTCCTTACCTAACCTAACTGTGACTTGTGAGAGGTGAAGGTGGCCAGGTCCCTGGACGGCGGCCTATCACGTATGTTAGATGTTCTTGTGCGACGTCGACTTTGGTTTTTTCCCTTTGTTCAGATTATAATCAAGTGTCTTTTTTAATTATTGAAGACATAAAAAACATTTCCAATAAAAAAAAAATGGACCAAAGAAGTAATTAAATTAAAAGACTTGACTCTAGTTAAAGACTTTTTACTATGTTTACATTTTTTAATCTTTAAGAATTATTATTATTATTTTGTTATTTTTTATTTTTTTGCAGTTAAGTCTTTGGCAGCTCACATTCTAAGATTGTCTTGGCCTTTGTTGGCTTGTAGCTTTAAATTCATTTGCTAAAGTAATTTAATAATCACATTACCTTAAAAGTTTCTGCACCTATAAGGTCACTTTGCTAAAATGCATCTCAATTTAATAATATTATAATTCTATTTAATCTATGAAAATATTTTTATTATCATATGGTTAATAATTCCAACCATCAACAATATTATTCTTTTCTCAATTTTTAGTCAACCATGTCTCTTTCTTAATCTATTATTATTACTACTATTATTTTGATTACTTTAATTTATTATTATTATTATTATTATTATTATTTCTTTTTATTTGCATTTATTAATTATTATTTTAGAAAAAATCATTAATTATGTTTTATATAACACTCGTAGTTAATTAATTTAAATAAAATTTTTAATTAATAATTAATTAAATTAATCAATATATATTAATGCTTCAATATATATATATATATATATTAAAATAGTTCTAAATACTAAAAATATACCTTCTTTTTTTTTTTTTTTTTTAATACAGTGGAGGATCCAAATACCACAAGAACTAAAAAAAACCAAAAAACTACACCTTGATCCTCCTAGACCAACTAACTCCTACAATATCACTTTGAATCAAATGAATCACATAATCGGGATATGAAATAAACTCATGAAACCCTCGTGGAAGATCGAGGGCTTTATTAGCAAGTAAATCCGCCATTGTATTTCCTTCCCTATAAGTATGCTCAACCTTCACTTCCCAATCTTAGTTAATCAAATTCAAACAACTTTGAACCAAGTTGAGTTGAAGGCTTTTGCACTCAACTTTCTTAGTGACCCAATCAACAGCAAGGATTGAATCCATCTCCAGAATAACACACTTGTAACCAAGGTGCCATGCCATCTGAAGACCTTTCGAAAGGGCCCAAAGTTCAGCAACAATAGCTGAACAAACACCAATATTTATAACAAACTCAATAGCCCAGTTTCCATAAGAATCTCACAGAACACCTCCTCCACCGGCCAAGCCAGGATTCCCTTTGCTACAACCATCAGTGTTGAGTTTAATCCACTCATTGTTAGGAAGTTTCCATCCAACCAAAATCTCTTTTGAAGCAAGAAGAGAATTTTGATATGGCAATAATGCTTTAGTAATTTGAGCCATTTTAGCTTTAAGGCAATCAATCTTGGAATGAATATCCAAAGATTCTTGACTGAAGACAAAGCTACACTACCACTTCCACAACCACCAAATGGTCATCGCAAAAAATTCACACCAATTTCCTTTCTTAGTCAAATATGCCTCACCACGCAAATTGTGAATAATCCATTCCTGAAAATCCAAATTACATTGGTAAGACAAAGAAGAATAAGAAAGAAAATAGGACCAAACCTATTTAGCAAATTTGCAATCTCTGAAAATATGAGAGGGATTTTCCATATTGTGACCATAAGCTTACACCTGCAGCAATTGGTAAACCCTCTTCTCATTCTTTCATAATTGCTCATTATTTTTCCATGAAAAGCCAGCCAAAGAAAGGACTGAATGTGGTGAGGCACTTCAAGCTTCCAAATAATTTTCCAAATAGCACTATGACAGTCTTCAAACCCCAATTGCTGAGCCAAATAAGCAGACTTAACTATACCCAAGCCATTTTTAGATAAAGACCAACTTTTAGATAAAGACCAACAAATGACATCTTTCTGCTTCTCCTCTTTGCTTACTAATACACCTGCAAGCAAGTTTCCTATGTCCATAGGAAGCATCCCATCAAGCAAATGCCATTTCTAGCCTCGATCATGATCTTAGAAATCACTTATCGGTCTATATTGATCCACCAAATTAATATCTTTAAGAGCTTTAGAAATAAGTGGAAAAGAATTGATAGAGATCAAGGAGCTGTGATTATAAGGTCTTCCCAAGATTCTTTGCAAGGAATTGGAAGTCAAATGACGAAGGCAAGAACAAAGAGAATGAAAGAAGCCTTGCAACGGTTAATCATGGAAATGCAAGATGAAGAATCAACTTTAGAAGGCCTCCATACTATCCAAAAGATGCCAAAACCTTCTTAAAGGCTGATCACCTACTATTGGCTACAAAATGGAGGTGAAGAACAAGAAAATGCTGAAGACTGAAGGTGTTGCAGTTGTGACACTCATCATGGTCGTGACGAGCCTCGAACGCAGATCATCGTGCAGGCGCACTAGCTGCGTGGACATTCTGCTCTTATCGCGGGCACAATGAGCCTTCAGCTACTGTGTTTAAGTTTTATGTTTTAAATGTACTCTTTGCAATTGTGGGCTCTAAACTTGATATATTAGTAGGTCCACATCAGACTTATTTTATTTGGCTTGATTTTAGGAGTTAACTTCTTAATTAGGATTCTATTTTCAACAAGGATTTCTTAATTAGGATTCTATTTTCAATAAGGATTCTTGTTTCCATAAAGAATCAAATTTTTTAGCTCTTATTTGATTCTAGGGTTGAGGTTAGGAGGTTAGCTCACATATAAATTAAAAACCTCCATTGTAACGAAGGCAGTTTGATGAATAATAATAATCTTCTTTGAATTTTCTTCAAGTGAGAGATTCTTCCAAGTTCTTATTTAAAACTTAAATCTGAGCTTATTAAGGTAACTTGTGGTGCTCACCCCCTTATAGCTTTGGTTCTCTTCAATAGATGTAAATTAGGTCAAGATTTTTTTTTGTTCTTGTTTGTTCGATCCTTGGGTTTGATTCAATATAATCGATTCCTAGCTCTCTATAGCTAGCGGGTCGCATCATTTGGTATTAAAGCTTTGGCTCTTCAAATCAAGAATACATATCCCTTATTTTCTTGTTCCTGAAATTGTTAAAAAAAAAAAAAGAAGACGAATATGAATTCTTCTTGTTCTTGTGCCCATATTGATTTGATCCGAATATATTAAAAAAAAAAAAAGAGAAAATCTATACCTAATATTTTCTCTTTCGGTTGTGAAAAAAAATTCAGACCAGCACTTTTTAATTCTTTGGTCACACCTTTGTTCTTTCATTAAAATTTTAGACCTCAAACTTTCTTGTCACTTGTTATCGTGGTAAGAGCATTGATAGAGTTCTTTATAAGAGCTAGAGTAAGAATCTAAAAGAGTAGTAAAAGGCTTGAGTGGTGAGCTTAATTAAGAGAAAAGCCATAAAAGAAGAGTGAAACACAAGTGGAGCGAACATTTCATGAGTGGAAACACATGAGTTAAGTTGGTGAGGAACCAATCTGTTTTTGCACTAACCCTTTCTTTGCAAGAAAACTCATAATGAGCAATAGTGGGAGTGAACATCAAGATCCTGAGATGAAGTTGTGGATGAGAGCTATGATGGATCAAATAAAAACACTTAGTTTAAGGATAGATATTTGCAAACTCCTAGCAAATCAAAGCCTTTGAGAAATCAGGAGTATGAGGAAGATGATGAGGGAGAATCTCATTTTAGGAAAGGAAAGAGGGTTGTAGATAAAAGAGATAATAACTTGGGAAGCATTAAAATGAGGATTCCTGAATTTCAAGGAAAAAATGATCCTGAGTTATATTTGGAATGGGAAAGGAAGGTCAAACATGTGTATGATCACCATAACTACTCTAAAGAGAAAAATATAAGGTTGGCAGCTGCAGAATTCACTGATTACGCAAGTATTTGGTGGGATGATCTTTAGCAAAAGAGAAGGAGGAATGGTGAGAGGCCCATTTGAAGTTGGGAGGACATGAAGATAGTCATGAGGAAATGATTTATCCCTAGTCATTATTATAGGGATGTGCAAAGAAAGCTTCAAAGTTTGGTCCAAGGCCCCAAGAGTGTAGAGAACTACTACAAAGAGATGGAGATTGCAATGATTAGAGCTAACATAGATGAGGACCGAAAGGCTATAATGGCGAGGTTCATTGGAGGGTTAAATAAAGAGATTGCCGACATAGTGGATTTACAACAGTGTGTGGAGATGGAGGAGCTGCTACATAAGGCTATTAAGGTGGATAGGCAACTCAAGTCAAGGAGTTCACAAGCTAGTTCATCTTCTAGCTAGTGATGGAAGTCAAATTGGAAGGACAACAAAGTTGTGTTTAAGTCAAAGGAGGAACCCAAGTTCAAGGAGTCTAATGCTGTTCCTAAAGGTAAAATTGATTCAAAAACTCCTACTAAGATTTGTGACATCAAGTGTTTTAGGTGCAAAGGCTTTGAGCACATTGCTTCTCAATGCCTAAACAAGCGAGTCATGGTGGTAAGGGATAATGGAGAGATTGAAAGTGCAAACTCTAGTAAAGATGAAATGCCTCCCTTGGAAGATTGCTCAGATGTTGAAATTGAAGGACCAATGAAAGAGGACTTATTGGTAGCTAGAAGAGCTTTGAGTATTCAACCAAAAAAAGATGGTGATGAGGAATAAAGAGAGTAGATTTTTCATATAAGATGCTTGGTGAGTGACAAAATCTACATAATGGTCATTGATAATGGGAGTTGCACTAATATGGCTAGTACTTTGTTAGTGGATAAGTTAAAATTAAAGCCTATGAAGCACCCAAAGCCATACAAGCTACAATGGTTGAGTGACTGTGAGGAAATCAAAGTAACCAAGCAAGTATTGGTTTCCTTCTCCATTGGAAAGTATGAGGATGAAGTTGTATGTGATGTGGCCCCAATGCATGTTGGTCACATTCTTTTAGAACGTCCATGGCAATTTGATAGAAGGGTCACTCATGATGGGTGCAAAAATTGATATACTTTTGCCTTTAATAATAAAATTTTTGTACTAACCCCTATGCAAGCTTATGAGGATCAAGCGAGGATAGCAAAACAATGTAGATTGAGAGAAAAAAAATGGTGTGAGATAGAGGAAAAGAAAAAGAGAGAGTGAACAAGAAAAGAAAGAGGATGAGCAAGAGAAAAGAAAAAGTGAAATTGAAAGAAAAAATGAGGAAAAAAGAGAGAAACACAAGAAAATGAGTGCATTTGCTGGAAAAAATGAGGTTATAAATGTTTTAATGTCAAGGCCACAATTACTTGTACTTATGTACAATGATGTGTATATTGCAACTAATGAGCTTAACTCTTCTTTGCCAAGTGTTGTTGTTTCTCTATTACAAGAATTTGATGATCTATTTCCTGAGGAGATTCCACATGGTTTACCTCCCTTGAGAGGCATTAAGCATCAAATTGATTTCTGTGAGGCCTGGTCTGAGCAACAGTCCAATCCGCTGAGGAATCAAAATGCTTTTCGGGAGAAACTCCACGATTGGAACTCGCTGTGAGTTCAAAAAATTGATTTTATGTAATTTGGAAATTGTGAAAGTGAGTCGCCACTTCAATTTATTTATTTTAATTAGGAAAATTAAAGAAAACCCAAATTGATTAACTCTAAAAATATTTTGTTTTTATCCCAATGGAAAAGCACTAATCCACGAGTGACCAAAGAGGGATCGGGGATCAGGTTTTGGTAATTACATAATTGAGAAAATATAGTTTTCTTCAGTTTGGCTAAAAATTGTAAAATAACTCTTAAAAAGGAATTTTCATGTGTGTATGAACATGAATATAATGATGCATCAAACAGATATATATGATAAGATGAAATGACAATTATAGATAAATAAGCAAAAGTAAATTCTACTCTATTATTACATGACAAAATGAATAAAATAAGAGGATCTTTCCCCTAACCCTTATGGGTACTAGGAAAAGCACACATTCCTCAACTAAGTTAAAAAAATGAAAGTACAGATTTGGAAATAAATAACAAATATAAAAGGGAAAATGTTATTAAAAATAATTTTGGAGTTGATACCTTTCAGAATGGTAGCCTGCGTATCCTATTGAATAGGAATCAAACCCCACACAGTTTTCCTTCTTGTGAATGAGGGGTTCTGGAAAAAAGTGTTAGTTTATTTATTAATTTAATTCTAATTCTTAAATTAATAAATTTTAAATATTTTCTGTTTTAGACCTAAAGAAAATTCTAGATCTTAGTTTAGAATTTTGAAAATGGAAAGAAAATTATACCTTTGCTTTCCTTGATTTTCGGATGAACGTGGCGAGCTTAACTCCAGATCTAAGCTCCACTTTGGATTTAAGACCTTGAAGTTGAACCTTAAACAGCGAAAGGTTAGCACAATAGTGTAATAAATGCAAATTAAAAGAATTTGAAATGACAAATTTTAGTATCAAATTTTGAACAAAATTTTAGCATGATTAGCAAAGCAATATAGGAGAGTTTCTGCATTAGAATTCCCCCCCAAATGAGCTGGAAGGAGGCTCTATTTATAGAGCTATTGAGGAGGGTGCCGGCAGTATAGACGACAGCACTAGCGGCTTATTGGCACCGGTGGCTCGTCGGATGTTCTGGCGGCATGTTGGGTGTGCTGCCCATAACGCCAGCATGCATTTCACGCCGTCTAGAGAGGCAGCGTGCCTGGCACGCGCTGACCGGCTGGTTTGACCTATTTCCTACTTTTTCAGCCATTTCTAGTCCGTTTCATATTCGATTTGAGCCCGATTTGATTCTATGAGTTCGTGATTGAAAAGTAGTCGACTATAGGTAAAAAATTTAGGAAATTTATTTTTCAACGGAGTGTTGCCCCCTTGACCCCTGCCCGCTAACTGGCTAGCGGGACCGCCATATATGTAGCGCACTATTCTTAATAGGTGTTAAGCTGTAGCCGGATCATAAGGGTGCAAATTTGAGGGTTCACAATTTCATGCCTGGAGTTTTAATTCCAAACCATCCAGCTTATAGAGCCAATCCAGAGGAGACAAAGGAGATTCAAAGGCAAGTGGATGAATTGGTGGAGAAAGGATTCGTAAGGGAAAGCCTTAGCCCATGTTCAGTTCCTATCATCTTAGTCCCAAAGAAAGATGGAACATGGTGCATGTGTGTGAATTGTCGAGCCGTCAACAAAATCATTGTAAAGTATAGACATCCAATCCCTAGATTAGATGATATGTTAGATGAATTGTATAGCTCTTGTTTGTTTACTAAAATAGATTTAAAGAATGTCTACTATCAAATTAGAATGAAAGAAGGTGATGAATGAAAAATTGCATTTAAAACTAAGTATGGGTTGTATGAGTGATTGGTAATGCCATTTGGTTTGACTAATGTACCTAGTTTATTCATGAGGTTAATGAATAATGTGTTGCATGCTTTCATTGGAAAATTTGTGATAGTATACTTTGATGACATTTTAGTGTATAGCAAAAGTTTGGATGAGCATATAAATCATTTGCATACTGTCTTTTGCATGTTGAGGGAGCACAAGTTGTATGCTAATCTTAAGAAGTACTCATTTTGCATAGAATCTATGATATTTCTTGGTTTTGTTATGAGTTCGCATGGTGTTAGTGTTGATGAGGAAAAGGTAAAGGCAATTAAGGAATGGCTTATGCCTAAAAATGCGAACGAGGTAAGAAGTTTCCATGGTTTGCAAGTTTTTATCGAAGGTTTGTTCAAAATTTTAGTTTTATTGCTACACCTTTGAATGAACTTGTTAAAAAGCATATTGTATTTAAGTGGAATGATATGCATGAAAGTGCTTTTAATACTTTGAAGGATAAATTAACAAATGCACCATTGTTGAGCTTGCCAAATTTTGATAAAGCTTTTGAAATTGAATATGATGCGTCTGGGATTGTGATTGGGATTGGGGCTGTTTTGATATAAGATTCCAAACCTATTGCGTATTTTAGTGAAAAGCTTAATGGGGCAGCTTTGAATTATCCTACTTATGACAAAGAATTGTTTGCATTAGTTAGGACTCTACATATATGGCAACATTATCTTTGGCCTACGGAATTCATCATCTATTCTGATTATGAAAGTTTAAAATTTTTGAAATCCAAAGGTAAGCTTAACAAGAGGCATGCTAAATGGCCAAAGTTTATAGAAATGTTTCCTTATGTGATTAAGTATAAACATAGAAAGGAAAATATTGTTGCTGATGCTTTGTCTAGGAGGTATGCATTACTTTTGCCATCGCAAACTGAATTACTTGGTTTTAAGTTTATTAAAGAATTGTATGTGAATGATGCTGATTTTGGCCAAATATGAAATGCATGTAATAAGTGTGCATTTGAAGAATATTATAGGCATGATGGGTTTTTGTTTAAAAAGGATAAATTATGTGTGCCTATATGTTCTATACGAGACTTGCTTGTGAAGGAAACTCATGGGGTGGTTTGATGGGGCACTTTGGTGTTCAAAAACTTTAGACATCTTGCATGAAAATTTTTATTGGCCTAGTATGAAGCATGATGTGCAATCTTTTTGTGAGAAGTGCATTTCTTGTAAACAAGCAAAGTCTAAGGTCAAGCCACATGGTTTGTATACTCCTTTACTAGTATCTAACCATCATTAGATTGATATTTCAATGGATTTTGTATTAAGATTGCCTAGATCTCAAAGTGGTATGGATAGCATATTTGTTGTTGTTGATAGGTTTAGTAAAATGGCTCACTTCATTGCTTGTGCTAAAACTAATGATGCTACACATATTGCTGATTTGTTCTTTAAAAAGGTAGTTCGTTTGCATGGTTTGCCTAGAACAATTGTGAGTGATAGGAATGTCAAGTTCCTAAGACATTTTTGGCACACTTTATAGGGAAAATTGGGAACTAAACTACTGTTTTCTACTGTTGCACATCCTCAAATGGATGGACAAACTAAAATAGTCAATAGGAAACTCTCTACCTTGTTACGTGCAATCATACAAAAGAACTTAAAATAATGGGAGAAATGCCTACCACACATTGAGTTTGCATATAAGAGGAATGTTCATTCAACTACTTCCTTTTCACCTTTTGAGATTATTTGTGGGTTTAATCCTTTGACTCCTTTAGATATTTTGCCTTTACCTACTAATGAGCATACAAACTTGGATGGTAAAAGAAAGGCTGAATTTATGAAGGATCCTCATACTAAGGTGCGAGCCAACATTGAAAGGAAGAATGAACAATATGCAAGGTAAGCAAATAAGGGGCGAGTCAGGATTGTGTTTGAACCTGGAGATTAGGTATGGGTTCATATGAGAAAGGAACGATTCCCCACCCAAAGGAAGTCCAAGTTGCAACCCAGAGAAGATAGACCATTTCAAGTCTTGGAGCGAATCAATAACAATGCTTACAAGCTAGATTTGCCAAACAACTATGGTAACGTTAGTACTACATTTAATGTTGCTAATCTTACTTTGTTTGATGTAGGTGATTCAAGGACGAATCCTTTTGAGGAAGGGGGGAATGATAGAGATCAAGGAGCTGTGACTACAAGGTCTTCCCAAGATCCTTTGCAAGGAATTGGAAGTCCAATGATGAAGGCAAGAACAAAAGAATGAAAGAAGCCTTGCAAGGGTCAATCATGGAAATGCAAGATGAGGAATCAACTTTAGAAGGCCTCCATACTATTCAAAAGATGCCAAAACCATCCCAAAGGCTGATCACCTACTCTTGGCTACAAAATGGAGGTGAAGAAAAGAAAATGTTGAAGACTGAAAGTGTCACGATCGTGACACTCTTCATGATCGCTACGAGCCCAGAACATAGACTGTCGTGCTGGCGCACCAGTTGCACAGGCGCAATAGAAGGCAAACATTCTGCTCTCGTCGCGAGCCCTATGACCATCACGGGCGCAATGAGCCTTCAGCTGCTGTGTCCTAGTTTTATGTTTTAAATGTACTCTTCGCAATTGTGGGCCCTGAACTTGATGTATTAGTAGGTCCACATCAAACTTATTTTATTTGGCTTGATTTTAGGAGTTAACTTCTTAATTAGGATTCTATTTTCAACAAGGATTTCTTAATTAGGATTTTATTTTCAATAAGGATTCTTGTTTCTATAAAGAATCAGATTTTTTAGCTCTCATATGATTCTAGGGTCGAGGTTAGGAGGTTAGCTTACATATAAATTAAAAACCTCCATTGTAACGAAGGCAGTTTGATGAATAATAATAGTCTTCTTTGAATTTTCTTCAATTGAGAGATTCTTCCAAGTTCTTGTTTAGAAATTAAATATGAGCTTATCAAGGTAACTTGTGGTGCTCATCCCCTTATAGCTTTGGTTCTCTTCAACAGGTATGAATTAGGTCAAGCTTTTTCTTTATTCTTGTTTGTTCGATGCTTGGGTTTGATTCAATATAATTAGTTCTTAGCTCTACATAGCTAGCGAGTCGCATCAAGAACCAAGCCAAAAACTTGTGGATTTACCATTTCCAATCCTAACACTAATGCCTTTTTCAAGAATAGGCTTTGCTTTATTAATGCCTTTCCAAACAACGGAAGAAGATACCTTAGAATTAATATTGTTAATGGAGAAATTAGAATGAAAATACTTATTCCCCATAACTTGAGCCTAAAAGCAGTTATTCTCTGTGACAAGCCTCTAACCAAGCTTTGTAAGAAATGCCACATTCATCTTTTAAAGGTTAAGAATTCCTAAACCACCTTGGTGTTTGGGAGTTGTCACTATTTTCTATTTAACTAGGCTAACCTTTCTCTTCTCTTCCCCTCCACCCCACAAAAATTGCTTAAAAAGCCTTTTAACTTCCTGACAAACCAAGGCAGGAAGTGCTAAGGTTTGCATAGCGTAAAAAGGAATAGTAGACAACACTAATTGCACCAAAATAGCTCTACTTACAACATATAATGTTTTAGCCTTCCACCCAACTAGTTTATTTTTAACTCTATCCACAATATGTTGGAAGGAATGTTTAGATATATGCCCATAAATAAAAGGCATACCCAAGTACATTCCCAAGCTTAAAACAGTAGGGATACCTGAAATCATACTTAGCTCTTCAATTAGATTCTCATTCACATTCTTGCTAAAAAATAATCCTAATTTATTAAAATTAATCTTTTGACCTAAGAGGCTGCAAAATAAATTTAGACACTTCAAGATGCTTTCCATTTGATTCTTTGATGCTTCCGCAAAGAGAACAATATCATCTATAAAAAATAAGGGAGAAATGCCAGGACCTTTTCTAGAAATTCTAATTGGTTTACACTTACCTTTGTCAAAAAAATGATTGATCAAGTGAGAGAGTCTTTCAATGCAAAGAACAAAGAGATAGGGAGAAAGTGGGTCTCCTTGTCCAACTCCCCTAGTGGGCTTGAATTTCTCTAACTGTACACCATTCCAAAGAATAGACATAGAGGCTGAAGACACACATTCCATAATATTTCTGATATAGGTGTTATCAAAACCAAAATCCTCCAAAGTGTCTTTAATAAAGTTCCAAGAGAGCCTGTAATAAGCTTTCTCCAAATCTATCTTAATAATCATCTTACTAGCACTCGTTCTTTTATTCTGCATAGAATGAATAATTTCCTGAAAAATCATAATATTGTTAGAAATTTGGTGACTAGGAACAAAACTGCTTTGGGTGGGAGAGACAATGTCCAAAAGAACTCCCTTTAACCTATTAACCATAATCTTAGTAATCAACTTGTAAAGAATGTTACAAAGACTAATAGGATGAAATTGTATTAAGGCTCAAGATTAGGAATTTCAGGAATCAAATAGATTAAAGTATCATTGAAATTAGCAAGCATAATTCCAGAGTTAAAAAATTCAAAATAAAGTCACAAACTGATTTTCCCACACTATCCCAAGTTTTTTTGGAAAAAACCTACATTAAAACCATTAGGACTAGTCACCTTAAAGGGATGAGACAAATTGGAGCTATGAATTATATCCAAAACAAGCAATAAATCCCTAATTCTGTATATCCTCTCTTCCCTTGTACACAATTGAACAAAGAAGTCATGAGCCATCCCCTTGAGAGCATTAATATCATCTATCCAAGAACCATCATCTAATTTAAGACAAGAGATTTTATTCTTATTGCATCTTATTAGTGTGGATGTATGAAAATATTTAGTGTTACGATCTCCACTTTGAATCCACTCTTTTGGAACTAGAATAATTTTTCTTATTTAAGAAACCATCTCTAATTCTTTTGAAAGAGAATCCTGCAAGACAATTAAACTAGGATTGAATTTGTTAGCTAGACTCTTTTGAATATCTCCAATCCTACACATTAACCTTCTCTTTCTCTTAAAACATCTCTAAACACATTTGAATTTCAGTCACGCAAATCCTTGGTGAGGTAAGAAGTGTTCTCACTCAAGGAAATCGATCGACTCCAAAAATGAGTCACAACCTAAATGAAATTTGGACGGTGAACCAAGCTGCTTCCACTTTAAAAGGACGATTCACATGAATTCTATTATCTTGCAAAATAGAAATCTTCATAGGGTGATGATCCAAACAAACACGAGGAAGATGCAAAACTTGAGTAAAAGGAAAGTCATCTCTCCAATGAATGTTACAAAGAGCATTGTCAAGGCGGGCAGCTTTATAAAAAACTCCCTCAGTTCCACGAACCTAAGTAAAACAAGCTCCTGAGTAACCCATGTTAAGAAGGCCTTCCTTAAAAATTCATTGGGCAAAAAGAGTACTGCAGTGAGAAGAAAAATTGTTAGGATTACTAACTTCAGTGGCAAAAACCATTGAGGGCAAAAACCATTGAGTTGAAATCTCTTGCTATAAGCCATGACTCTGAAGAATTAACCATACAGCTTAAAAGGTCTTCCTATAACCTTATTCTGAGAGACATATCTAGGCTACCATACACAAAAGATGTAAGAAAAGAGCAGCTAGTATGTAAAGAAATACGACAATGATTAAATTGGGGATGGGTAAACAAAATATCAATATCTTCTTTCCAAAAAACCCAAATCCGAGCACTGAAGCTTAAAGCTTCCACTCTAACCCAATTATCAAACTAAATTTTATGGCAAATAATATCTACAGTACTACCACTAAATTTGGTCTCTAAAAGGACCAAAACTAAAGGATTGTGAATACTGACAATGGTTTTGAGAGTACGGTGAAAATCTCTTGATACTTCTCTTTGACAATTCCAAACAATAAAAGACATAAATACATAATAGAGAATAAAATAAATCATAACACAAGGGAAACACATAGATAAAATAATCAAGAGGAGAAGAAAAACTCACAACACATGTTACATTATGAATTAATGTAACCCTTAGCCATCCAAGGATCTCCACCATAAAGAGGACTAGATGCATTTGCCTCAATAGGGTCCTCGCCATCACTATCATTCAATTTAGCATCTGAAGATAGATTAACATCGTCATCTGAAGGATCATTGAGATGAGAGAGATTCTCATTGTGTTCCAAAACAGGGAGATTCTCACTATTACTAATATACTTGATGTATACCAAATTTTGGTATACATATACTATTTATTGTTGCTTTATTTTTTAATTTTTTTGTATTTTTAATCTGTATAAATATAAAGTAGTTACAGTTATCAAATATCAACTAAATATATATTAAATTTTGGTATATGTATACCATTTACTATTTATCTTTTTTTATTTTTATTCATATTTGCAATCAGTGTACATATAAAGTAGTTATAAATACCAAATATATACTAAAACGTATACCAAACATGTACTAACATATATTAAATTTTGGTATACGTTACTATTTATTATTAATTTTATCTTTTTATTTCTTTCAAGTTTATAAGCTGGATATATGTATAAAGTAGTTGCATATACGAAAAAATATTATTAAAAAGTTGTATAAACAAAAAAAAATATTAAAAACAAAAAAATATTTAAAAAAAGGATACTCTTTCATAGGCATATTTATAACAATTTTCAAAATATCAAAATGAACATAATAGAAATAAATGTGGAGAAAATTGGAAAAAAAAAATATTTTTCATAAAAAAATTAAATGCACGTGAAATAAAGTTTAAAAATATACTTTAAAGAGATTAATTCGTTATAAAATTTGAAGCCACTTTGTTTATAGTCATAACGTTTTTAACAAAAGAATTAAAACAAATGTCAAATCCACCATCATTTTTCCTGAAAAATATAAATAATTATAAGATATCTTAAAATAATAAAATATACATAATGGCATATATAATATGATATTAGATTGATATTTACAACAAATTATAAATGTACAAAAACATTTTTATTTTTATTATTTAAAATAAAATAATTAAAAATAAAAAAGAAGCATTAATAATGTCAGTAAGCTCAATAATTTTTAATAAAAAAATAGATAATAAAAATGATAAGGACAATAACACTATTAGGTTATAGCTAGTTATTACAAGATAGATGGAGAGTGGCGTAGATGAGTAGCATAAGAAAGAAATAAAAAATTATTAAAAAAATAAAAAAAGAAAGAAAAAGAAAAGAAAATCCAAGTAAGGTGACAATTTTAAATAATGGTCTTATGTATCATATTGATATCGAAATCTGTATAACAGAATCGGATTGAATCGATTGTTGCTACTATGAATTTTAAAAAATAATTAGCAAACTGATATAATTTAATAAGAAATGAAATGTAATATCCAAAATATAATATATTAAATTAATTAATACTTAAAATAAGTATAATTATGCCTAAAACAATCAAATTACATAAATAATTACAATAAATTAAATTTAAATTTATAACTAATAATAATAAATTAGTCTTATTTTATTAATTCATGATGGGAAAAAACCACTTTATTCAAGATGAATAAGGTGATAAAGGAAAAATTGTTCCTTATTCCATATAAATAAAGCAAAAAAAAAAAACACTATAATATTAATTAATCATCATTAAAAAGAGTATTGAGGAAGATTTTGATTGTCTTATCTACTATTAAACTCATTTAGATTTTATACAAAGCCATTATTTAAATTTTTGAAAATAAATATATAAAGATAAAACATAATCAAATTGTAAAATTCAATCAATAATTTATATCCACGAATAAAAAATTTATACAAAAAAATACATTTTGTAAAAATTATTAATAATGTTCTAAATATATTGAAATATAAATAATATAAAAAATAATATACCAATCATTTATATTAATAAAATAGAATAAATACAAAATAATATAAAATAATAGTCTTTTAAATAATATATTTATAATTTATATTAATAAAATAAAAAAATAAAAAATATAATAATAATATTTTTTTATTGACACGTCATGCCTGTATCACTAAATAATAATCGTATTAATACATATCGAGTGATCTATTATTAATTTATAACTAATTTCTATTAATATAAATATAATAAATAAATAATATAACTTTTTATAATTTATCGGTCCTCATTTACATGAAGGTGCCTCATGGGTTGCAACTAGGGGTGTGCACAGTTCGGGTAAAGACGGAGATTTGAAAATACCCGAACCGAACCGAAACTTCAGTTATTGTGATATTAAAGAACCGGTACCAAATTATTACAAAGAAAGTCCCGAACTGAATTGAACCGATTTCTTCGTTCGGGACAGTTTGGATATTCGGTTCTAATGGTTTGGGGAAAACAAGTCGGGGGGATCGGGAATTTTAGGTATTTTGTATAAATGTTTATGCTTATCAGTTTTTTTTTCTTTGTAGCAAATTGCACAGACAAACTCAATTACATTTCATGAAATATTTCAAGTAATATTAATTTGAAAATATTCTAATACTTGTAAGTTGTAATACTTCTCAAGCAACTCATAACAAATTGTACCAAATATTACAAAATTCAAGCAAACATAACAGATTGTAGCAAATATAACATTAACAAATAGCTTTCAAATTTGAAATTGTTCATGAATAGAGCATATTAGCAGTAGCTGAGAAGCAATTTATCAATAACAGCACTGCAGGACAGCAGCAGTAGAGAAGCAATGTAGCAATAATAGCAAGATATTAGTAGCAGGCTAGCAGTAGCAACAGGACAGCAGTAGCAGCAGAATAGCAGTAGTAGAGGCATTTTGGAGCAACAACAACCAACAAGGAAGGAAAACATGTGGAGATTGCAGAGTATGCAGCAACAAGAAAGGAGAAAAAATAGGATTCCATATGCACTTCAATTTTGCATATTCAGATAAAAAAAAATCAATGTACAATAACTCAATAAGCAACCACAACTGTCACCAAGTAGTAAAATTAATAGATTCCCAAGTTTAAAATAAAAAGAGAAATGAATTCATAAGAAAACTTCCTAAAAATCCAAGTATATCTTAGAGAAGCCTGCAAGAAGAAAGAAACTAACAGTATAAATATAACACACAAGCAGCAACTGCAAAGAACAAAATCCAAAAATATAGAATTAAATTCAAAATCATTGACATATTACCTTAATTGTTCAACAATCCACCAAAGTCATAGGAACCACATTCTCAACAATTTCAGGCTCTTTTAATACACCTGCAAGTGAAATTAACAGAGCTAAATTAAAATTGAAAATATAAACTGAAACTGAAATGAAAAAGAAAATGTAAATTGAAACTGAAAAGATACCATTCTCAAAGTTCTCAAGTTCTGCCAGGGTCTCTTCAAGTTGAATGGGATGAGAAGTGGTCCTTAATCAGTCTTGGCAGCAAATCAAGACTTCAGCAGTTGCAGGAGTTAAAGAACTCCTGAATTGATCTAGTGTTCTTCCACTAGTGCTGAAGGCAGATTCGCTTGCCACTGTTGAACATTGAATGGCCAAAACATCTCTTGCAACTTTGCTTAATATGGGAAATCTCACTGAATTTATCTTCCACCATCCCAACAAATTGAAATCCAACACAAATTTCTCCTCTCTCTCCTCTAAATAGATATCTAACTCATATTGCACACTGAGATTACTCTCTTTCTCAATGAAATACTCATCTATCTCATCTTCTACATCACCAAGCTGATTCTCAGTATGACAGGATGGTACATTTGGTACCTGGCTACATCCAATTTCAGCATTGACTACTTTGTACTCTTCCATCATATCATT
The DNA here is from genome assembly GCA_947687605.1 of Reutealis trisperma. Taxonomy (NCBI): domain Eukaryota; kingdom Viridiplantae; phylum Streptophyta; class Magnoliopsida; order Malpighiales; family Euphorbiaceae; genus Reutealis; species Reutealis trisperma. Next base: position 345,978 of record CANTUT010000876.1, read on the forward strand.
GAGAGCCTTTTTCACTCTTATACACAAATTTGTAGCCTCAACCTCACCATAATACCTATTGTACTTAACCCTAAGGTAATTAATCTTGTACCTAGGATCTAGTACAACTGCCACAAATAATAATACATTCATCTTATCAAGACTACCCCAATATTTATCAAACTTAACTTTCATGTACCTACCCATAATGGAAAGGGAAGAATTTGTAGACCCCTCGCATAATTGCAGCTCTCTAAGAATCTTTATTATTTCAGGAAAATACAAACTGGATGTAGAATACAAAGAGCCAGAAATCTTAATTGTAACATCATAAAATTTTTTCAAAAATCTAGTAATTCTTTTAGCACTATCCCAATCCACATCATTTGGTACCTCTTCCCCAAACTCTATTATAAATTTTGGATCTAAATCCTCCATCTTCTCAAATGCAGTTTTATATACTATTGCAGATTCTAACATATGATATGTGGAATTCCACCTAGTTGGACAATCTAAAGCTAAAGATGCTTTACTTGTAATTGCAGCTCTCTCACAACACATTTTAAACAAATCTGCTCTAGCTGGACTACTCCTAATGTATTTAACTACAGCTCTAATCCTCCCAATTGCCTTTCCCACATACTCCAGACCATCCTTCACAATTAATTGAAGGATGTGGGCACAACATCTCATATGGAATGCCTCCCCACCCAAAACAAATGCATCCTTTTTGACTAATTTCTTTTTTAATTGCTGGACAGCAGTGTCATTTGATGATGCATTATCAACTGTAATGCACATCACCTTACTTAAACCCCACTCCTCCATGCAAAAATCTATTGCATTCCCTATGTTTACACCCTTATGACTTTTAATTACACAAAAATTTAAATTTTTTTTTTTGTAAATTCCATTCATTGTCAATGAAATGGGCTGTCAAACACAGATAAGACAAGTTTTGAATACTTGTCCAAGTATCTGTTGTCAAAGACACCCTTTGACAGTTATTAGCAATGAATGATTTCAATTTTTTCTTTTCATTCACAAAAAGTTTAAAACAGTCCCTAGCAATGGTATATCTAGATGGAATGACAAATTCTGGACAGACTGTATCCAGAAATTCCCTAAACCCTTCCCTCTCAACAAACTTAAAAGCCAACTCACCTTTTATAATCATTCTAACTAATGCATCCCTACTAGCTTGTTAGTCAAATTTCCAACAAGCCAGTTTATTTTCCCTAGAATTCCCCTTGTTGAAAGTCAGTGTACTCTAACTTTTATCCTTGCCACTTCTATGTGCCTCAACTAACCCTTTCTTATCTGGAAACTTTTTACATGTTTCCCTAAGGTGTTTCCAAAGACCAGAGGTTCCTTGCTCACTTTTACCTTGGTAGTCCCTCCCACACCACACACATTCTGCCCTACCAGTTTCATTACCCTCACTATCATATAGTTTCTCAAAGTGTAACCACACACCTGATCTAGCCCTCTTATTACTATGTGTATGAGTTATAGACTCAGGAAGATTACCTTCTGTTTGCATTTCATTTTCATTAACAGACCCAGTTACTTCACATGCAGATGTAGGAATGTTAGCTGGAGAAGAAATTGAATCAGCTGTTGTAGTTGGCACTGTAGCCTGTACTTGCTTTCCTGCAGTCCCTCTACCCCTGCTGCCTATGCCAGTACCATTACCTCCCCTACCTCTTTGTTGCTTCACCATTTCCTATCAACACATATTAAGTTATTAATTACAGCCATACATATTAATATTATACATCACATCAGTAATATTTTTAATTTTTAATTTTTTTACAATCCATGGACTTCATTTTATAGACAGATTTTTATATTTATGAATTTAATAAAATATATAAATTTTAAACTTATAAATTATGAAATCTATAAATTTTAAAAATTTTACTGTTTGAATTAATTATAAAATCAATAGATGATTAAGGATAATTTTAAAATAAAAAAAATTATTATAATCCCCATTTAGAATTTTTCCATTCAAGAAGTAGGAAATTAAAATTTTCAAAAATAAAAGATTTTAAAAGATGAGAAAATTTTCAAAATTCATAAATTTTGATATTTTTTAGATTGTCAAAGGGTTGATTTAGTGTAAATAATAAATTTTATAAAATTTATCATTTGAAATCTTTCGTACCAAAGAGATATAAGGGAAAATGAATAATATACACCATTTTCATTTTAGTACAAAGCAAGCCCACTAACTAGTTTTGGAGGACATGTATAGCAGCTTAAGCCCAACACTAAGCTCAAGCCCAAGCCTGATGAAAGTCCATGAGTCTAAAATGCCAACTCCAGAGCCAAAGAAGAGCTAAGTCTGGCAGCTAATGTGATATAAACGACAAGCGTATTTCATTGATGACCTTCTAGTCCCCTAGCCTTCAATCTTGGTAAGTCTTTTTTTTTTCCTCATTTATTGTGTTCAACATCTTCAAGTGCAATCGCTTGGGCTACCTTCATTCTTGGATTGCTGCTACTTGGGCTTTCTTTGGTATATAGGTTTCTTGTTGACATGGGCTTCTTGATGACAAAATGGCCTAAGACATTATATTAAAAGGTGACTCTAACAACCCTAAATGAACATGGATGAAGCCCATTTTAACAATGATGAAGTGCAACACTCCAAGATGATAAAAAAAGTCCAAGATAATTATTATGATGTCAAAGTCCAAATACAAGAAAGGCCCTGGAGTCCAAGAAAATTACAACATTACAAACCAAAATGGAACTTTTTGGTTTGAACCATTATAGAGAACAAGGTTCCCATATTGGTTGATAGAGAGAATTCTTAAGGAGCCATTGATAGGATTGTTCTTGCTCGGTACCTGCACTACTAATCGTTCTAAAACATTATTGAACCAAATTCAAAGTTATCTATAGCTTAAATTGCTTCATTAACCAAATTCCCCTAGAAACTAGAAAATCCAAAAAAAAAAAATTCCCCTAGAAACTAGAAGATTGGCTTCCTAAAGGGTTAGGTTATCGATGTTGGAAAATAGGAAAAAAAGGTTTAACAAAGTTAGAATTGTGAGAAAAGTAATATCAGTATATTATTGAATTCACAATTGTAACAAAATACAAAGAGAAGAGCCAGTTATATATATAGGCTGAATATACATAAGTATACAACTATTAATGAGTTACAATTTTATCTATATACAAACTCTATACCATAGGCTTATTGGTTGACATGCCCTCACAAGCTGAGGGCGAAAAGCAATGACGCCAAAGCTTGTCATGCAAGTGCAAAAATTGAGTAGTAGACAATAGTTTAGTCATTATGTCTGCGAGCTAATCACTCGAAGAAATAGAGAACACCGTGAGTTCTTTATTCATGACATATTGCTGGACAAAGTAAAAAACAACTTCCATATGCCTTGTCTTAGCTTGATACATAGGATTAGAAGAGATAAACACAGCCCCTAAATTATCACACCAAACATGTGGAATCTTACCAAACCGAACACCAAGCTCACTAAAAAGCTTACAAAGCCATCTTAATTCAACACAAACATCAGCTACTGCTTTGAATTCTGATTCATTTGAAGACCTGTCCATTGTATGCTGTTTCTTTGAATTCCAAGCAATCAAATTATTACCAAAGTAAATCAAAAACCCTATAGTGGAACGTTTGTCATTTAGACAACTAGCCCAGTCAGCATCTAAGAACGCAACCAATTCATTCTGAACACCCTTGCTAATAAACAACTGCTGACTACTCGTCCCCTTAAGATATATCAATAGCCTTTTTCATGCTTTAAAATGAACATCAGTCGGTGCATGCATATATTGACACAACTTATTCGCAGCAAAAGAAATGTCTAGATGAGTAATATCAATATACTACAAACTACCACATAATTTGCAATACCTTGTTGCTTCAATGTCAGAAAGTTGCTTATCATTATCCTTTGAAAGGTGTGTTCCTATAGCCATTGGCTTGCAATTTTCCATTCTAGCATTGTTGACAACTTCTGAAATATAATTCTTCTGACTTAAACATGAGCCCTTTGCCGACCTTGTAACTTGAATTCCTAAAAAGAAGCTCAATGCCCCCAGGTCTCTAAGTGCAAATTCTTTTGACAACAAATTGATAAAAGAATTAAGCCTATCATCGCTAATACATATGATTACTATATGATCAACATAAACAAGTAAAAAATAAATACAATCATCTTTACAATAAATGAATAAAGAAGAATCAGCTTGTGAATTTTTAAAATCAAAAGAAGAAAGAAAGTTACCAAGTCTCTGGAAGCAGGCCCTTGGTGCTTATTTCAGACCATAAAGGGACTTTTTGAGACGACATACATAATCAGGATGATCCTTATTAACAAATCCTTTCAACTGGACCATGTAAATTGTCTCTTCTAATTCTCCATTCAAGAAGGCATTACTGACATCAAACTGTTTAACACTCCACTCCTTTGTCACAGTAACTGAAAGAACTACTCTAACAGTTACATGTTTAACAACTGGACTAAAGGTTTCATGGTAGTCTAAGCCATATTCTTGAGTGTAACCACGACCTACCAATCGAGCCTTTAGTCTTTCCACTGTTCTGTTTGCCCTTTATTTAACTTTGTAGACCCATCAATTGCTAACAACGTTAACATCAATTAATGGAGGAACTAAATCCCAAGTTTTGTTATAAGCCAAAGCTACCATTTCTCATTCCATTGTTGTTATCCAATCACTAAAATTACAAGATTGCATAAAGGATGTGGGTTTAACAATATGATCAAATGTGGTGGATTTTGTTGCCATGAGGTTGAGAAGCCATCTTTTGGGTGGGTTTGGTCGCAGACTCATGGGATGGGTCTTTTTGTCGATGTAGGTTCAACAACTAAAGGTGAAGGACTGGAGTGGGTCGTTTGAATGATATTTAGCAGTGAGGCTGGACTATTTTGGCTTGGTGGAGAATGTTGAGTTGCTGAAATCATTTCATTAAAGTCATCCAATAATTGAAGTCCTTATTTTGGTGAAACTGTGATGGTTCTAGATGATGATATCGGAGATTAGTGGCTGAGATTTGGTGGATAGAATTTGGATAAAACACTTGGAGTTAATGATAAGCTAGGGATAGAGTTCGAATTGGTTGAAGCTTTTGAGTTTGAATAAGAGTTAGCTGTTGAATGTGGATGTGAAAATGTCTTGGAAGAGGTAGTGTTTGAGGGTGATGAAGTGGTAGCATTTGAATGGGTTTTGTCTAATGAATTTAGACAGGTTGGCAGTCTTAAGGTAGTAGAGTTTGTGTTAGATAATGTAGTAGGCTTCAAATAAAACTCAAAGTTAGAATTAGAGTTAAAAGAAGTGCTTGAATGAGCTAAGGAAAGGGAGTTACCTAGCTTGCCCAAAACACTAGTGAACTGAGGTCCTATTCTTGTGATGTAGCCATGGTGTGGGTGTGCTAGCTGACTGAAAATTAGATGCTGGACTTACACTTGAGACAATTGTGAAAGGAAATATTCGTTCATCGAATTCACAGTGACGAGAGACGTATTTTTCCTGCTTTCTTATCAAGGCACCTATAACCAAAATGATTAGGAGAGTACCCTAAAAATATGCATTGATTAGTACCAAAGGAAAACTTATTCGATTATAAGGTTGCAAAAGTGGATACACAACACATCCAAATTTTCTAAAAAAGGCATAATCATGATTTTTTTTGAAATAAAACTTGAAATGGAATTTTATTTTGTAAGGATTTAGATGGCATTCGATTGATAAAAAAGCTGATGTTTCAAAGGCATATTCCCAATATTTAAATGGTTCTCCATTATGACCTAACAATGATAAACCAATGTCCACTATATTCTAAATTTTTCTTTCTACTGTTCCATTTTGTTCATGAGTATGTGGACACGTAATCCTATGAGCAATGCCATTGTTTTTAAAAAATGTATTTAAAGAGCGATACTCTCCTCCCTAGTCACAATTAACATCTTTAATTTTCCTTTCAAATTGTTTTTCAACTAACAATTGAAATTGATGAAAAACTTTAAATACATCACTCTTATTTTTAATAGGAAACAACCAAGTAAAAAGCGAAAAGTCATCCATAAAAATAACAAAATACTTGAAACTAGAACTTGACACTAGAGGAGCAGGACCCCATACATCAGAATGAATCAAATCTAATGGTCTTAAGCTTCTATGACTAGTCACAAATAACGATTTTCTATAGAGTATACCTAATAAACAAGACTCACACTTATTAGAAGAAATCTTTTTTGATGAACATGGTACCTTAAACTATTTAACTAGATGATGAAGAGATTAATAATTTGGATGTACTAGAAGCTCATGCCAATCTTTTAGACTTATCAGGTAGGCAACAACTTTGTTAAGTTTTCGATTAGTTAGCACACCCTTACTATAAAAATCTAATGATTTACTGACGAAAATAAGCAACGGACTAAAATCTGTAACTAAATACTGATCAAATACTGATAGAATATTAACAAAATACTTTCAAGCAATATTCATCTCTTTATTGACTGTTTACTGACGAAAAAGCAAGATTACTGACAGAATACGAGCGGAATATACTGATGGACAGTGACCAAATTTTACTGACGGTTTAGTGACCAATTACAGACGAAAAAGGATATGCGAGAATATTTTGGCAGCAATTAAGACATTTACTGATGGAATCATTTGCTGCAGTAGGCATTCTGTCAGTAATTCATTAGTAAATCTGACCAGATACTGACAGAATACCGACCGTATTGAAAAATAGACATAAAAGATTTTTGTAAGAATTAAAATATTTACTGATAGATTATTGATGGAATGCCATGTGGCAGTAGACTTTCTGTCAGTAATCCGTTAGTAAATTGTAAATAATACTGATGGAATACCGGCAAAAGTGAAAAATAGGTGCTCGTTTTACCGCCTCTAGCCTTTTACTGACGGATTACGGATGGATTTTTTAATCCACGTGGCACTATCTGTGGGTAATCCGTCAGTAATCTTGAAATATAAGCTATTGACCTTCTTTTTTCTCTCTTCCCTTTCTTCTTTTTCTTCTCTTCTCTGCTGCCGCTGTCGCTGCCGTTGCTCTCTGCAACTCTCCTATTTATCGGTCGACGTTCATCCCTCACCGGAGATCTTACTCTGCATCCACATGAGAAAGGAAAACCGATAGACCTTTGTTGATTAGTACTCCCAGTAGATTCATGTAAGTTTTAATTAGCAATTTTCCTATTAAAGTACATTAAAAATTTTAAATGCTAACTATTATTATATTGAAAATAGGAAGATCTTATAAATCTCCACGAGTAGATATCCCAGCCAGTTCCCAAATCCGCTGAGCCAGCTCATGTAGATGAGTTTGAGCTATACTTCAGAGCTATTGGGGGCCAGGAGAAGGGACGAGTCTACGGGATGGGTTCAATGGCTTGCTCAGTTGGACATCCTGGAGCTAGTTCTTCCTCAGCTCCACCACCGCCACCGCCACCTACAGCTGAGCATATGCAGCATAAGATCGATAGGCGAGTAGCTCAAATGCGGGAGGAGATGCAGTATGAGATGCAGTGGATAGTCCAAGAGCAGGTTTGCCAGCAGGTGGAGCTGCAGATGCAATAGTTCTTCTCTAGGTATTTTGTTGGCGGTGCTGCTCCTCCACCTATTCCACCACCAACTTTTACTATTTCTGATCAGCACACTTCAGCTAAAGATGCTTCTATTGCTGCTGGTGATGCGTATATAGTAGATCCGGAGCATGGCCAGCATCATGCCAAGGGCCACGAGGAGGATGATGCTCAGGAACATGATTAGTTATTTTTTTAGTTTTTTTTAGTTTAGTTATTTGTAACATTTATATAGTGTACAGTATATTCCATTTTTTATAAATAATATTAAGTTTTATGGAATGAAAAAATTTTATATTCACATTATATATTAATTTATAATTTTCTAACTACTATATATTATATAAAATTAATTTATTAAATAATAAAAAATTTATTAAAAATTATTTTCCAATTTACTGATGGATTATCATTGCGCGATTTCTGCAAGTGCAAAGGTCATGAACAAGTAATATAATAGTGAAATAAGTATCGATCTCCCGAGGAATGGTTGACAAGTACCAAAACTATTGAATATTCAATTATTTAGACTATCATACGAAAAATCTTGTGATTTAAAGTAAACTAGATATTTGCACAGGTAAGTAAAGTGTAAATAATTAAACTAAAAAATACCTCAAGATAAATTTCCAAGTAAGTGATGGGGTCACAATGGTCCCACTTAAAAATCACTTTCCTAGATAGAATATTATCGAGATAAGTAATTTATTAGTACAATAATTTACTAAAACTATACTCGACAATAGAATAATTAATTACAAAATTAAAAAAAAAAACTAATTCAATATATGTAAATCCTAGGATTTAGATTTCATCAATTAATTACCTATGGTGTTCTTATGCTTGCTTGGTTGGTTTAATTTTATTAGAATTAATGATTAGGTTTTCCCTTAATTATGTGAAGTTCTCTCTCAAGATAAATCACAAGCATTCATGTTAACTTTATGTCTACTCTTGTGATCATAAGTAATTAACATAAACCCATTAAATTTTATGAAAATCCTTTTATCAATCACAAAGGAGTGTTCTTATCTCTAAGCAACACATACCCTAGGTCTAATATCTTAATGAACTAATATTATGCTTCCACTCTCATTACTTTACATAATATTGTTAAACATGTAAATAGTGATCAAGTATTCACAAGCATTAAGTCCTAAAATAAAAGATTAATTCCAATAATCAAAACACTCAATCAATCAATCATAGGAATAAAATAATCAAGAGATTATATCTAAATCCTAGAAAAATAAATCTAGCTACTCATAGTTAAAAAGGAAGAAATAATTAAATTAACAATAAAGATAATAACAACTTATAATTAAATTCAAGAATAGAGTTTAGAAAGAACTTGTTTTGGGATACAATTTTTGATGAACTTAAGCTTCCAAAAATTTCTCCTCTTGATCAAAATAAAAAAAATAAAACAAATCTACTCTAAGAAAGTATATGAAAATCTCTCTCTCTCTCTCTCTCTCTCTCTCTCTCTATATATATATATATATATATATATATTTATGGATTTTCTTGATGCCATTTTTCTTTGTCAAACATGGTATTTATAGGCATGTTTGGTGGAAGAATTCAAATTCCATTAAAATTCTTACATAAAAAATTCAACATTGATGGTTAGGTTGGCCACCAACCATTGAATTCTTTCATCAATATTCAAAAATAGTTAGGTTGGCTACCAACCATTAAATTTTGGTTACCAACCATTGAATTTATTTCTCATGGATTGAAACTTGAATCATTGCTTGTATCATTATTTTTATGACATCATCGCCTGTATCATTTATTTTATTGCATCATTATGACATCATTTTGATCTGCAAAAATAAATAAAAATATTTAAAATATGTTATAATTTATTTATAAATTGTAAAACTATTTATTTCTTAAAATAAGTAATAATATTATTGTATTTTCGAGAACTGAGCTAAAATTTAAGTTTAAACACATAAAAATAACTCTAAAAATGTAGAGTTATCAATTACTAACCGAAAAGATTATTAAATTATTTTTTTATATATTACTGACGGATTATCAACTATTTTATATAAAATAATATTTTTTATATTTATTTTACTGATAGATTACTGATCGTGAAATTAAAATATTATTTTTTACTTAAATTTACTGACGGATTACCGACCGTTTAGTTATAAAATATTTTTTTTTATAGTTATTTTATTGACAGATTACTGACCTTTATATTAAAATATTATTGTTACCTAAAAATTACTGACGGATTACCGACCGTTTTGTCATAAAATATTACTTTTTTAGTTCTTTTATTGACGGATTACTGATCATAATGTTAAAATATTATTTTTGACTAAAAATTACTGATGGATCATTGACCAAAAATATTATTTAATTATATTTTAATAACGGATTACTGATAAATTACTGACGAATTTTGGTTTTTAGTGATGGATTATTGACGAAATAGTAATATTTGCGATATTTTTTCAAATGAAATTACCGACCGCTTTCCATAAAATACTAACTGAATTCCATCGATAAATTTACCGATAGAATATTTTTTTCGTCGCTAATCATTTACTGACAATCGTTTTAACGAAGGATTTTTTCCTTCTTTAATCCGTTGGTAAATTCATTTATTGATGGATTTTCAATTATTACTAACGGATTTTTTCGTCAGTAAATTAGTGGAATTTTATAGTGCTTTAGCTTGTATAAGCCCAGTTCGCTCTTGCCTTGGAGAAGCACCCCTTTGGTATCCTGATCCTTAACAAAATAATCAATTGGGTGAAACTCAAAGAAACAATTATTATCAATACAAAGCTTTTAAACAGATAATAGTGGTTTGGTTATTGTTGGAACATACAAAACATTACGCAATTCAAGTATTTTAGACTTTGATTGGATAGAAGCATTACCAATATGTGAAATAGGCAACTATGACCCATCACCGACATCAATTGTTCCTTACCCTTGTAATTATCAATAATACTTAGCGAGGTAATATCTGGAGTAACATGAGCATTTGCACCAGTGTCAGGATACCAACCAAATTTAGAGTTAGAAGAAGACATACTTGGTGGCGCAGAAGGGATAGTATAGTTGGCTTAATTTCGATTCCCATAATAAAAGTTATTGTGTAGCTGATTGGAAGAATTTAGAAATCTAGGGGTAAAATTCGAGTCAAAACTTTGTTGACACTCAAATGCAGAATGATTGTTAAACCCACCTATTTGGTAGTTATTAATATTGCAATTTAATACATTATAACCTCGTCGGCCACCACGATTTCCAAAACATCCTCAGTCATTAGAGAATCATGGAATGAAGGAGGGAGGGCCTCGCTAAACATGATTTGTTGTTGGTATTTGGGGCCGTTAAGATTTAAGCAAAAATTCATATGCAATAAGTTGACCATGTAAGTCATTGAAAGAAATCAGATCAGCCCTTTATTGTAAAGCACCAATTATACCATTGTATTTTGAACTAAGCTTTCAGAAAATAATTGCATTAAACTCAGATGGAGTGATGGGCTGACCTGTTAAAGCCAATGAATCAAATATTAATTTCGCCTGATATAGACATTCGGATACAGACTTGTCATCCTTAGAGAGATTGTGAAGTTCAATATGCAATTGAGTTCGTTGAGGCGAGCTAACAACTCCATAAGCTGAAGCTAATGCTCTCCATTCTTCTACCGATGTGTTTAAACCAATAAGTTGAGGATAAATCTCTTATGTTATAGATGATAATAGCCAAGATAAAAGAAGCTGATCTTTGCCAATCCATGCTATATATGCAGGATTAGTTTTAATATGACCACTTTCAGAATTGACAATTTCTTGTGGAGGAGCTATTTTAGTGCCATTAATTATTCCATGGAGATTGTAGAAATTAAAAAGAGGGGTAAACTGGAGCTTCCATGGAATATAATTTTTGGAATTAAGCTTAATTGAGAAATTGTGTTGAATATTGGTGGTTGTTGTTGAAGAAGAAGAAGACAAAAGGGAGGGAAGTGATAAGGTCGTGGCGGTAGTTTTTGAAGAAGAAGAAGAAGAAGAGACTGAAGAAGACAGGGAAGAAGAAGAAAGAGAAGAGGTAGTGTTTGACATGGCTCTGATACCAAGTTAGAATTATGAGAAGAGTAATATCAATATATTATTGAATTCACAATTGTAACAAAATACAAGGAGAAAAGCCAGCTATATATATAGGCTAAATATACATAAGCATACAACTATTGATGAGTTACAATTTTATCTATATGCAAACTCTATACTATAGGCTTGTCGATTGAAAAACAACTTCATTGTTCTAAATTCATGAACTGCAGTAAATACAAAGATCATACGAAACAATTTTTTTTTTCTTTTTCTTCATTTTCTTTGACTCACTCTCTCTATATACAATTTTCTCTCATTCTTTCTCTTTTTACAATGACCTTTTTATAGAGAGAGACTAGTTTTCTTGTTAACAACAAATACATACCTAACCATATTTCCTACCATACTTTTCCTTAAAACAAGGATTTCCACTCCTTTTCAACTAAAATATCTATGCAAAATCCCAATCTCCAACACTCCTCATTGATATTTTACTGGAGATTTTTTCTTTTTGTAATCTTGAAACATCTCACTAGGCCTTCACATTATCTGCAACTCTTTCATAATAGATTCAAACCTTTATCTTGGAACACCAAGAGCATCATCATTCCTTTTTTTTAAAAAAAAAAAAAAAACCTCCATGATTGCAACTCTCCTCCATGAGATCATCCATAATTCTTCAAATTCTTCAAACAAACGGCTAATCATGACCCTTCAATCAATTTTATAAATTTTAGCAGTTTTTGGACATGTGTGGTCCCTTAAACAACATTTCAATTTATGGACTTGATTGTCCCTTTAATTTTTCATCAAATGTAAGTTTAAAAATATGAAATGGTGTCCATCAAATTTTCAGTTTAGAGACATTGTTAATGTAAATCTTTGAAAGTCAATGTTAGGTATAGATTGTCTGTAGGCTGTCTGTATAAATGTCAAACTTCCAGCTCTACCTCACATATATAACCCACAAATCATGCCATAGATTATGCCATTAATCATGTATAAATGACTATAAATACCTCTGTAAAATAACAATCAAAACAATCTGATATTATTCTTTCAGAAATATTCTCTCAATTAACATGGTATCAGAGCCATTCTTTGATATCTGATACAATAGCTTTGCATTTATTTTGTTCTTCATTTCAAACCACTGCCTTACTGAAATCTTTCCATGTACACGTCAAAATTTCATTTTGACCACACTAAAAGGAAGACTTAGTCGCTAGAAAAATTTCAAGATCAACCGGAGCTCCAGAAAGTCCGTCACGCGCCCTCACGCGCCGATCAAAGACACTGATCTGTGTTTCACGTGCTTCACGCGCTCCACGCGCAGCCAGAGGTTGAAGACGACCATGTCAGTGCCACATCAACGACACATTAGTGCCATGTACTTCACACGTCAGCAACTGTCATATTACATGTCCGCCATATGGCAAGCCACGTCATCTCCACCTGTTAGTCCAACTGGTGACTCTTCAGATCCACGTCAACAGCTGTCAGTCCACGTGTACACCATGTGTCAGACCACGTCATCACTTGCCCGTGCTCTGCTCGACTCGGATCTGCGCTTTGACTGATCCAAATCCACGTTCTGCCTGACCCAATCTGCATTCTACACTGTTCAAAACCTCCTGTTTACTGAACCATTCTAGAAAACTTTGACCGACCGGTTTGACTATTTTTGAACTGGTTCTTGAAAAAATCAGACCGGTTCCTAAAGTTTTTGGACCTTCTGAATCTAAATTTGGCCTTTGTTTTGTCAGATTCTAGCTCTATCATCTATTTTCTTTTATATTCCTTAAAATAGATAAATTAGACGTTGCAAAACTAATTACAATAATTTTGACTGGATCCAACTACAACGTTTAGGTTCAAGGAATGAAAAGTTTCTTGATTGGACGCAAGCTTTGGCGTATAGCTATCGAAGATATCACTCAACCCACCAAAGAGCAAAATGAACCAGATACCAAATTCGAAGATCGCCTTGAAGATTGGGATAGAAAAAATCATCAAATCATCACTTGGTTTCGCAACACATCGATTCCATCCATTCACATTCAATTTGCTGAGTTTGATATGACAAAAGAAATATGGGATTTCTTAGCAAATCGGTATCAAACTACTAGTCTTGCACACTATTTTCAGCTATGGACTACTTTGCACAATCTCAAATAAGAATTTGGCCAATCTATCAATGATTTTCTGGCACAAGTTTAGCCAATCTGGAATCAGTTATCTCAGACAAAGATTAGTGAAGATCATCTTCACCTAATCCAAGTTCTTATGGCTCTTCGACCAGAATATGAAACTGTGCGTGCCTCTCTGCTACATCGACATCCTCTCCCAACTTTAAACACGGCTATCCAAGAACTTATCTTTGAGGAAACACGACTTGGTCTTGGCAGGTAATCAAATTCTGAATTAGCTCTTGCAACCATACGATCTTCAAATATGAGATATAGCAATCAACTATGTAAGAATTGTAATAAACCTAATCATAATTTTGCTAATTGCCTTACTGTAGAATACAGATACTGCCATGATCATGGTCACATTCTTGAGCATTATCCAACTCGCCTACCATGACCAAAGGGTGGATATTCTAAAACCAAGACTTTCTCTAAAACTAGCTTGACCTCAGTCAGTGCTGCTACCATAGACACTTCTACTGCCATCACAATGAGTGATCTTGAGGTCTTACTCAAACAGGTTATCTCTTCTAACTCCTCTGCCACCATGTCTGTCATTCCAGGTAATTCAAATTGGCTTTTTGACTATCTGTTGTAACCATATGACCATGGATATTAATATCTTGTCCTCTACTACACCTGCTTCTTTCTTACCCCCAATACCAATAACAAATGGAACTAAAATGCACATCACTCATACTGGTCATGCCTCTACCTCTAATCTTAGCCTTTTCGATACTCACTATATTCCAAACCTATCACTAAATCTTATCTCGGTTGGTCAATTATGTGAAAAAGGACTAAATGTAAATTTTTCTCATTCTAGTTGTCAGGTACAGGATCTACAGATGGGGTAGATTCTTGGGGCAGGTCGTAGGGTAGGGTGATTATTTGAGCTCATATTTCTTCATCTTCCTTAATGATCTGTTTCTGCCGCTACTACTACCACTTCTTTTATTCTTCAATGGCATCTTCGCCTTGGTCATGCTTTTGCCAATAAAATTCAGTCTTTAATTTTTCGTGGATTGGTGGGTTCCATAAAATTTGAGTCATTTCAGTGTTTAGAGTGTCAACTTGCCAAACAACCTGCATTATCTTTTAATTATAATAAATCTATTTCTGCTAGTCCATTTGACTTAATTCATTATGACATTTGGGGACCTTCTCCTATTTTTTCAGTAAATAGCTTTCATTATTTTGTGTTGTTTATTGATGATTATTCTCATTTTACTTGGATATATTTCTTGAAAAATCATTCAGAGTTACCACATATTTATGTTACATTTGCAAATATGATTAAAACTCAAATTTTCTCAACAATTAAAATTCTTCGCACAGATAATGCCATGGAATATCAGGAATCATCTTTGCTTCATTACCTTCAACAATAAGGCACAATCATTCAACGTTCCTATCCTCACACTTCACAATAAAATGGCCGAGTAGAATGAAAACATCGTCATATTTTAGACTCTGTTCGTGCTCTTCTCCTCTCCAATTCATCTCCAAAAAAATTTTGGGGAGAAGCAGCACTCACTTTTGTATATAATATTAATCGGGTATCTACCTCAGTACTTCAAAATCTATCTCCTTTTGAAAAATTGTATGGCAAAATTTCAAACTATAAAATCCTTAAGACTTTTGGTTGTACATGTTTTGTTCTTTTACAACCTCATGAACATACCAAATTAGAACCTCGTGCTCGTCTGTGTTGTTTTTTAGGTTATGGGGTAGAATACAAATGTTACCGATGTTGGGATCCTATTTCCAATCGACTTCGCATTTCTGGACATGTTACCTTTTGGGAAAACACTATGTTCTCCTCTCTCTCTAAGTTTCACACTTCAGTTTCTGTTGACTCTTTATTTTTTACAAACCCTTTTGTCGAGTTATTTCCTATCTCTGTTACAGATGATTTTGCTACAATTGAGCCTGATACCTCTTTACCTGATCCGCCTGAACTAGCTCTAACTGTTGATTCTGCACCTGCCCATGACTCTGAATCTTCACCTGCTCCTGACACCAATCTTTGTCGTTCATCCCGGGTAAGAGAAACTCCTAGTTACCTTCAAGATTTTCATTGTTATTCTGCCATTGCAACTCTCCACGAGCCTCACTCTTATCGTGAGGCTATTACTGACCCTTTTTGGAAGCAAGTTATGACTGAGAAAATTCAAGCATTGGAGAAAACTCACACTTGGGATCTAGTTGATCTTCCTCCCAACAAAATCCTAATTGGTTGTAAATGGATCTACAAAATCAAAACTCTCTCTGATGGGTCTGTAGAATGTTATGAAGCCCGTTTAGTAGCCAAGGGATACACTCAAGAATATGGCATCGACTATAAAGAAACCTTTGCTCCAGTTGCCCGGTTGACATCTGTTCGTCGTCTATTAGCCATTGCTGCAGTCGGTAAATGGAAACTTTTCCAGATGGATGTTAAAAATGCTTTTCTAAATGGTGACTTATCTGAAGAAGTTTACATGAAACCTCCTCCTGGATATCACTCTTCTCATAAAGTCTGTAAGCTTCGCAAAGCTCTGTATGGACTTAAGCAAGCTCCTTGAGCATGGTTTGCCAAATTTAGTTTAACTCTTGCTCAATTTGGTTTTGTCTCCAACAATTATTTATTCTCCACACATATCATGGAATTATACTGTTGTTGCTTTATGTTGATGATATGATCATTATAGGTAGTAACAGATCTGGTATTTATGAAGTCCAAACTTATCTCAGCTAGCATTTTGAAATGAAGGATCTTGGCACTCTCAGCTATTTTTTGGGTCTTGAGGTTTCTCATAATTCTCAAGGCTACTATTTATCTCAAGTAAAGTATGCATCTGATCTACTTTCTAGATAAGGTCTTAATGACAGCAAAATTGTTTCAACTCCTTTGGAACTCAATTGTAAACATACTCCTCTAAATGGCACTCCTCTTGATGATCCTACTTTGTATTGAAAGTCTTATTTATCTCATTATTACTAGACCAGATATATCATATGCTGTTCATCTGGTTAGTCAATTCATGACTGCTCCTCGATCGTCTCATTTTGCTGCCGTCATTTGGATCCTTCGTTATATCAAAGGCACTATTTTTTATGGATTACATTTTAGTGCCAATACTCCCTTAGTATTATCTGGCTATTTGGATGCTGACTAAGCTGGTGATCTAACTAATTAGCGGTCAACCATTGGTTATTATTTCTTTTTGGGAGATTCTCTTATTTCTTAGAAAAGCAAGAAATAACCTGTCGTTGCTCGCTCAAGTACCGAATCTGAATATCGTGCTCTTGTTGGCGCTACATTAGAATTACTTTGGTTGCAACGATTACTCTCAAATATGGGTATCAACCATCACTCTGCCACTACACTTCATTGTGACAATCGAAGTGCAATCCAGATCTCTCACAATGACTTATTTCATGAGCGAACAAAGCACATTGAGATTGATTATCATTTTATCCGTCATCATGTTTTTCAAGGCAACCTTATCTTATAATCAGCCCCATCAGCTCATCAAATGGCAGATATCTTTACAAAAATACATCTTCCAACTCGGTTTCATGATCTTCTAAATAAACTCAAGCTGGCATCGACTATATCACCTTGAGTTTGAGGAAGGGTGTTAATGTAAATCTTTGAAAGTCAATATTAGGTATAGATTGTCTGTAAGTTATCTGTATAAATGTCAAACTTCTAACTCTACCTCACATGTATAACCCATAAATCATGCAATAGATTATGCCATTAATCATGTATAAATGGCTATAAATACCTCTGTAAAATAACAATCAAAACAATTTGATATAATTCTTTCAATTAACAGACATTATATTCTTCTTCAATTTTTAGATTATAGACATGAAGGTTTTCATAAAATTTTTCAGTTTAGAGACATGATGTTCTTCTTCAATTTTTAGTTTATAGACATGAAGGTCTCCATCAAAATTTTCAGTTTAGAGAAATTTTGATCTTATTTTCAATTTATAAACATGAAAGTCTCCATCAAAATTTTCTTGTAGTTTTGAGACGTGTTGGTCTTTTTCAGGGTCATGAAAATAGAAGCATAAAAAACTAATGTTTGACCAAAAAAAAAAAAACAAATTCTTTAATAATTTTTTGTAGGAATAGAAAGTATTTTCTTCAAGGAGCGCTTTTTGAAAAAACAGCACACTGGCTAGCCAAAGAGTATTAATCATAGCTAATTTGAGAGGAGTTGTAGAAATGGTCACTTTTGGAAGCTTAGATTTGACCCAAGAAAATAGATTCATTTTAAGAACTCATCCACAGTTCCATAAAGATCATTTGGAGCTCTGATACCATATTAGAAAATAGGAAATGAAGGTTTAATTAACAAAACAAGAAAACAAAGAGAGAAAAATAACTTCATGGATTTACTAAGATCATACCAAACAAAAATTTTCTCTTCTTCATTTTCTATAACTCACTCTCTTTACATACAATATTCTCTCATTCTTTCTCTTGTTACAACCACCTCTTTGTATTGTCCAAGTCAACAACAAGCACATACCTAACTATATTTCCTACCATACTTCCTTTTCCTTAAAGCAAGGATTTCCATTCCTTTTCGACAATTAATTATTGTAGAAATATCTTTGCAAAATCTCAATCTCCAACAATGGATATGATGCCAAGGGAAGTACCTAATGTAAATTGGAGGAATATAAGTAAATGCCGAAGAAACTATTTCTTCATGAGAGCCAATAACCTTATTATTGAGCTACAAAATGACTAATTGTAACTTCATCTATAGAGCTTGATCTTTCCTCCCCTACACTTGGAGAGTAAGTGTGGCTGCTATATACTTTAAAAATAAAAGTAGGTTCTTTTGAACTAGGAAGAATTACTTTGCTACTGTGAACTCTCAATTTTGCACATTCCTTATATGATTGCAACTTAACATTTGCAGCTAGTACAATAGTGTTGCCGCGTGTTTGCCACAGGTTGCTTGTGCAATGCTGCATTGCCCATTATAAACCCTTAATTTTACACTCTTATCATCCGGCAGCACCTGATAAGTTTAACACCTTATGCAGAGCTATTATGGCGGTCTCGCTAGCAGATTAGCGAGCGGGGTTCGAGGATAGTGCCACTAAAAGAAAAATTTTTAGCCTTTATTTACATTGCTACCGGACATATAAATTTTCTAAACTCCAAACCGACAACTAATCTCTCTAAAAAAAAAAAAGGCCTGCCACGTCAGTTGTTGCACGGCAGCCCTACGGCACTGCACCAGGACTGTGCGATGCAGCAGGTACAACTTGCGACCTGCTGCACAGGCACTGATGCGGTGCTGCACCCCTCTCGCTCAGGTGTTCCCCTTTTTGTGCAAAGAAATGTCTATTTTGCTTCTTTCAACCTAATTTTTAGCCCATTTTTAGCTTTGTCCTTTTAGTCTTTTCACTTTTTCAATTCTTAAACTACTCTCACCCACTTTTTCTATAAATACTCCCTTTCATTTCGCATTTCTCTTCACCACTTAAGTTAGAGTTGATAGCTATCTTCTAATTTCTTTCTTTTTCTTCCTTTAACCACTCTCTAATTAATTAATTAATTATCTCACCCCTAACCAAGTTAATTAATCTTTTTAATTAACTAAAACTCTTTTTTTTTTTTAAATTAGTCACTCAATTAATTAATTAATTTTTCTTTTTTTAAAATCAAGTTAATCCTTTTTTTTTTAAATCCATCCTTCATCCAAATTAATTAATTAATCATTTTAATTAATTAATCCATTTATCAATTTCATCACATTAATTAGTTAATTAATCATTTTAATTAATTAATTAATCCCTCAATCAATCCAATAATCCGGTCCCGATAAAAGGAAGTTTCAGTGCGGTAAAACTCTGCGTCGACTAGTGTGAACCCTCAAAATTACACCCTTGAGATCCAACTACAGCCTAACACTTGCTAAGATTAGTGCGCTATGCAGAGCCAGTACGGCAATCCCGCGAGTCGGTTAGCGCGTAGGGATTAAGGTGGCAGTGCCCTATTGAAAAATAAATTTTCTAGATATTTCACCTTTAGATGATCGATTTTTAATTACAAACCCATAGAATCAAACTGGGCTCAAATTGGATTAGAAACGAACTAAAAACGGCCAAAATAGTGTGAAACTAGGTTGATCCAGTGAGTTATCTGCGAGCCAAGCGTGCGGCATGTCTAGCGTGCTAGAGGCTGGTGCGGCCCAGACAGCCAGGACACCTAGTAGTGCCCTTTCACCTGCTCTATAAATAGAGCTTCCATTTTAGCTCTCTAGGACGAATCTTGAGGTAGAAATTCACCTATATTCCTCTTCTTCTGCTAAAATTCTATTTAAAAAATTGATATTAAAATTTGTCGTTCAAATTCCTTTAATTTACAATTATTACTATGTTTTGCTAACCTTTTCTATGTAAAGTTCAACTTAAGGATTTCCAAATCTAAGGTGGATCTTAGATCTGGAGTTAAGCTTACCTCATTATTTGAAAGTCAAGGAAAGCAAATGTATAATTCCTTTTCTTCTTTCCATTTCTAATATTCTAAACTCAAATCTAGAATTCTCTTTAGGTCTAAAACAGAAAAGATCTAAAATTTATTAATTTAAAAATTAGAATTAAATTAATAAACCAAACCAACATTTTTTCTAGAATCCCTCCTTCGCAAGAAGGAAGAATTACGTAGGGTTTGATTCCTATTAAATAGGATACGTAGGCTGCCATTTTGTAAGACATCAACTCTAAAAAAATTTTAATAATATTTTCCTCTTTTATTTTTACAGTTTAAATTTTATTTATTTGTATATGTCGGATTCTATATGTTCATTTCTTTACTTTAGTTGAAGAATGTGTGTTTTTCCTAATACTCATAAGGGTTAGAGTAAAGATCATTTTTATTTCATTCATTTTAGTTTTGTAATAATTAAGTGAGATTTAGTTTTACTTATTTATTTATAACTGTCATTTCATTTTACCATCTATGACTGTTTTATTTATCACTTTACTCATGTCCATGCACACATTAAAATTGTCTTTTTAAAGAGTTATTTTGCAACTTTTAGTCAAATATTTGTTTAAATACTAAAATATGATCCCTGAGCCATCTTTGGTCACTCGTGGATTAGTGCTTTTCCATTAGGATGAATTAAACATTTTTGGAGTCAATCAATTTGGGCTTTCCTTTAATTTTCCCAATTAAAATAAGTAAATTAAAGTGGCGACTCCCTTTTACAAATAACAAATTGCAAAAACTCAATTTTTTAAACTCATAGCAAGTTCCAATCGTTGAGTTTATCCTGAAGAATATTTCAATCCCCTTCATAATATTTTGATCCCCTCAGCAGATTCGACAGGTGCTTGAGCGAGGTCTCACAATCAGAAGCAAAGGTATCAGCTTTTTTTCTCGCTCTCAAAACACCCAAACTAAAATTAATCTGATCAACTTCTAAATCTCTCCACTTAATTGTGGAATAAACTACGTAAGTTTTGATCCTCATTTAATAGGATACGTAGGCATGTTTGGAATCTGAATCTAAACCTCAAATCACAAATCCCAATTAATCTCCTTTCCCTTTTTTAATTAATGTAAATTGTGGATGTTTTATTTTAATTTTCTCAATGCACTAATACCATGCTCATACATTAATCATGATATTATAATTGTCATATAATATTTCTCATACATGAAATTAATTTTTAAGTTAAATTCAACTTAAAAGCTAAATTTAGATTATTTAACAAAAAACCTAATCTTCGAACTCACCTTGGTTGGAAACTAGTGATTTTATATTTGGGTAAATTAATTAATTGAAAATTAATAAATTGGTGTCAATTAGACTTTTCTTTACTTTTCCCATTTAAAAACAAATTAAGGTTGTGACTCTTAAAATCATTTTAAAAAACAACCAATCCGAACCCGAGAGTTTTATCGTGAGTCTAAACCCGAATGAGTATCCTGATTCTCTTTAGTGGATCAGACTGGTGCTCGGATGAGACTTCACAGCTAGTGACTTCACTGAGGACTAGTTGCCACTTTTTTTAAAATAAAAAGGAAAATAAGAGAATTACTATTTGATTACGGAAAAATTTTCCACCTTTTTTTTCTTCATTATTTTTATTTTCAAATATATTTTAATTATTTGTTAAACATAGTGTAATTATTATCATAAAAAAATTCAATTATTTAACTAAAATTAACATCTTTTAATTTTTTAATAGCTATTTTGATTAAAAATATTTTTGATAGCTATTTTTTAATAACTAAGAAATTGCTATAAATTTTGTAGTAAAAATTCTTATTTTTTAGTAACTAAAAATTTTTAAATTGTTTTTAATGCATTTCAGCCACTTTTTTTATGTGGAAAATGCTTTTCGCTGAAAATTTTGGGAATTTGGTAATTTCCACTAAAAATTTTAGAAGATTTTCTTTGTTTTTGACTTTTTTTTTTTAAATTCACTATAAAATGAAAATTATTATAAAAAAAACCTAAATTTAGAATAAAAATTTTTAAATGCATTAAACAGAGAAAATGCCCCTATGATTGTATGATATGGGGTTTTAAAAATTGGACTGGACAAATCAGTTCCATTGATTGAACTAGGAACCGTCGGTCAGTCTAATTCGATTCAATTAAAAAATAAAAATTTCCTGTTTAACTATTTTTTAACTGGTTCAACATCTATTAATAGAATTCAATAAAAAAAAAAAAAAAAAAGAAAAATGAAAGAATTTTAGTTAACTGATTGGACCACTGATTCAATTGATCAGAACGATTGAATCGAAAACAGATAACTTGGTCAGTTTTATTAACAATATGATTTTTAAAACATTGGTATGATCCTTGGCAACCAAAAAAAGAAAAAAAAAAAAAAAACTATGACTACATGATGATGATGTAGGTGATTAGGTGGCGGATTTTTTACACATCTGTGCTGATATGCCAAAATAATCTATGGGTTCACTGTCGAAGTTGACTCTGCCAGTGCATGTCAGTTCATTCATCATGACAAGGATTCCAGCAATGCCAATGGGGATCTTTTGTCTGCCACTCATTCCCTAATTCACAGTGGTTCGCATGTCAGGATAACCCATGTATATAGAGAGAAAAGAGCTAGAATATCCAATCACAAACCCTTTTTTTTTACCTAATTAGAAGAAACCCAGCAGATACCAAAGGGAAAGAATTGAAATTTATGGGCGAATAAATGACATCATTGATGGAGGATTTCTGAAATTCCCAAAAGGATCCATTGGGCGAGTTTCAAAAATTCCAACAATTAAATATATAATGTTTATCGGGTTACAGAGCTAATAATCGTAACCTCATCAACTGAAGATGATCCTTCTTTCTCTCCTATTTCTAATGCTATAGTTTTGGCACGGGATGTTCTGAAAATGAAAGCAGGTTGTTTTGGAGATGGAAGAGTGGCTTCACTACTCAACATAAGAACAACTTCTGACATATTTGGTCTGTCCACTGCATTTTCTTGAACACATAAGAGCCCAATTTGAGTGCATCTCAAGACTTCATTCAGAGGATATGAGCTTTGCAGTGATGAATCAACTATCTCCACTACTCTTTCTCCTTTCCATAATTCCCACACCTGTATGGTTCGTAGCATTAGCATACAGAGGATTAACTATTGAATATAAGTTTAATAGCTTGGAAGCTGTAGTATCTAAAAGTTTCCATCACTTACATGTCCTATCAAGCTCAAGGAAGTATCCTCTTGGTAATACCCATTGCTCTTCTTGCCACTCAAAATCTCCAGTAATATGACCCCAAAACTAAACACATCTGATTTCATTGAAAAATTTCCAAAAACTGCGTACTCAGGTGACATATAGCCACTGCATAGGAAAATTGTTGAATTAGATTAATAATGATTCTAATTTATTCTTGTGTATTCATAGTGATCAGGTACTTACTATGTTCCAACCACTTTATTCGTCTTATCTTGAATTTGGTCTGCTTTGAATATTCTAGCCATGCCAAAATCTGAAATTTTTGGGTTCATCTCTGCATCTAATAGAATATTGCTGCATTTTAAATCCCTATGAATAATTCTCAACCTTGAGTCTTGGTGAAGATATAAGATCCCACGGGCAATCCCTGCTATAATATCAAGGCGTAACCTC
Source organism: Reutealis trisperma (assembly GCA_947687605.1). Taxonomy (NCBI): domain Eukaryota; kingdom Viridiplantae; phylum Streptophyta; class Magnoliopsida; order Malpighiales; family Euphorbiaceae; genus Reutealis; species Reutealis trisperma. Next base: position 370,009 of record CANTUT010000876.1, read on the forward strand.
CAGTCCAGTTGTAATTTTCTTGTTTGGTCTACAACAAAATTTTAGATTTTTTTCATTTGGGTTAGTGTTAAATGATGTGGACTGTAGCTGCACACCTCAATCATATTTATTTTGATTGAAATAGTCACTATTAGTTGTCCAGTTTACCTATAAACAGTTGAGGTATAAAAAGACTTACCAAAAAGAAAAAAATCCACGCTTTTGTTTGGCAAATATTCATAAATTAACATTTGCTCTCCTCCCTGAATGCAACATCCAAGAAGTTTCACAAGATTCCTGTGTTGAAGCTTTGCAATCAGCATGACTTCATTTTTAAATTCTTCTATTCCTTGCCCTGAACTTTTGGATAGCCGTTTTACAGCAATCTCCTGTCCATTAGATAACTGACCCTGAAATAATGTGTGCGAGTCAATTTTCCATGAACAATCAATTGAAAGATAATTTGTTCATGCAGTTGCAGAATCTCATAATGACAGTAAAGCAAGCAAATGGCCTAGTAAAGCCAATCCGTATTCAGATATAGCATGGAGGCTCCACCTTATAAACTGAACCAAAACCGCCCTGGCCAAGTTTGTTATCTAGAGAGAAGTTGTTAGTGGCAGCAACGATGATGCTGAGATCAAAAAATTCAATGTCAGGAGGACGGCTGCTCTGCCCAAGTTCACTTGCCACCAAAGTATTTTTGTAGTAGATTGAACCAGAGGTAGGGTCAAATAGTCTTTTTTCCCTTCTCTTCTTCATTACTGTGCTTAAACAAATTGAAAAGTAATGATTAATATGCCTTTTGATATATTCAGTTTCAGCAAAATCAATGCTTCTATTAGGAAAATAGTCCATTTTGTGCCTTAGATATTATGGAAATCACACACGAGGTATTCTTAATCTATTAAGCAGAATATATATGCATGCAAGAGCACAAATAAACTTGTCTCTTACCTCCTTTTCTCCTCCTAATCCATAAACAGACAAATATGATGATGGTAACCCATGCTAAAGCAATAGACAGTATTAGATTGTCCAGCTCCATTCTGTGAAAATCTTTTGATTTTACGGCATTTGCAGCTGCATCAATGGGAAAAAAAATAGTTACTCGAGAAAAGAGAGAAAAGAAATGGTGCCTTTTCCTTTGACAACAATGATAGAACAGAGCCAGTAAATAGATGTGTGCTGGACTGGCAACACCTTCATGATATCTATTAGTTTTTGTTTATGAGATACTCCTGTTTATGAAAAACAGTATTCACATTTCAAAATTGGAGATGAGCAAGAATGGAATACCTAATTCAATTTCATCAACACGAACATACATATCAAATATTCCGTCTATACGATCTACTGTGTCCATTAATTCCCCATACCATGCCAAACATCTGCTCTCTTCTCCAGCATTATTTATGTCTGCATACGCATAGCATGAACAATTCCTCAAGCATTCCTGTTCGCAATCCACACGACTTATATTAATGCCTACCAAAGCTACAGCTGAAGTATCAGGAAATTTGACATTTTCCAATTTCACAAAACCTTCTCCATGTCCACACATTGATGAAGATTCTAATCGCTTTCTAACACATCCTCTTGATGGATCTCTTAGATTCCAGTCCCTTGGGGATTTGGGTTCATACCCAGGTAAACAAGAACATTCAAATCTATTAGCATTGTTAGGATCACACTTACTATAAGCACCGCAATGTGCATAAAAATCACACTTGTATTTTGTTACGGACCAGAACTCCTTCCATTTGCCGTCACTTACATGCCACCTTAACCACTTCAGAGTTCCCGAGTTATCCAATATTGTTCTCACAATAATAGAAGCATCATCGACAAGGTATAGAAAGTGCGTCTCCTCTTGACTGATAACAATACTGTAGTTGTAGACATCTGAGTATGTCCTCCATGGCCACTGGATGGCTCGCCAAATAGGTCTTGAGCCCTTATATAGAAACACTTGTGGTATGCCTCTTGGGTTGAACTTAACCATGTAACCTCCAGCTCCTGGGTCATCATCTGATCTCCATGAGGTTAAGGTCCACTCTAGACCTGTCTTTTTATTCAGCCCAAATCTCATTCCTGGTAGAAGGGTATCAGTAGGGTAATCAAAGCTTTGCCACACAATTCTTTTACTTCTGCTTTGGACCAAAACCAAGTTTCCTGAATCCAAGAGTTGAACCTTACAATAATCAGTCACTTCAACTGAAACATTTGCAGACCACAGTGGAAACTTTTGTTCTAATCCATCATAGAGAACAAGGTTCCCATATTGGTTGATTGAGAGAATTCCTGAAGAGCCACTGACAGGATTGTTCCTATTTGCTACCCACACCACAGTTCGTTCTGAAACATTATGGTACCAAATTCCAAGATATCTATAGCTAGAATGGCCAGGGCTAAAAAACCCAAAAGCAAAAATATTTCCCCTGGAAATTAGAAGATCACCTTCTTTAAAGGTTTGGTTTATGGATATGATATCAAGGGAAATAACTAATGTGAATTGAAGGAATAGCAGTAAATGCTGCAGAAACTGTTTCTTGGCAGCCATGATTATTTTCACTAACTCCCAGTTTGTTGGGTCTTTTTGACATGCTTGCATATTATTTTATCTAATTCTTTCGTAAATGACTTTTCCTCGTCTAAACCATTTTCTATTGAAGCCGGCGAAATTGAAGTTTCTTGAGTTCAAGGAGACATTGGACTTTTGGCCTAGTTTTTATACCGTGCATAATGAGAAAGGTCAAAAGATTTGTTGTTTATCATGTAACTGTGATTTGCTGGTATTTGTTAAAGACCATCTTTTTCTTTCCCCATTCGTTTGTTATGATAATTTCTTTGAACAAGCATCAATTTCAAAGTAAATTTTTGTTTTAGAAAATTAAAAAAAAAAAATACGCAAAGAAGCAAATTATATTTTATAATTTTTTGAAAACAGTCATTTTATCGTAAAGAATTATAAAATGTTTTTCTTTTTTATGCTTCTACTTCACTAGTTGATGAATGAAAAAAGAAACCCACAGATTCAGTATATCAAGATGCAATCCATAAGATTTATTATTTTCAACCATTCTAATATTTTTCCTTTACTTATCTGTTATGTGGAAAAATAAGGAGCCTAAGAAAATTGCTTGCTTAGGTAGTTGTTATTTTCAATTAATGCAAGGAAGTTTTTATATTATGAATCCAGATTCACTTTGCACATGGACTTGAGTTTCAAAATGCACCATTTCATTAAATAAAAAACACATTTTTTTTTATTTTCATTATTTAACATTAAACTTTAAATTATCAAATTTATTAGATTTAAAGTTTTAATTCATCACATATAACTATTCGATTTATTAGATATTATGTTTAAATTCATCATATGTTATATGCAGATTCATTATCTTTTATTGCTAGATTCTTGATTTAATTATTTTATAATTTAATTTCGTTCATTGCTCATATTTAAAATTTTCATTATTTAATATTTTATATATAATTATGAAATTTATTACATTTAAAGTTTAAATTCATCACATATAACTATCAGGTTCATTAGATATAACGTTTAGGTTTATTTTATATCATATGCAGATTTATTATCTTTTACTGTCAGATTCATGATTATAAATCAATACTAAATTATCTATTTTATTTTTTTATTAATCAACAACTAGCTCTTTTATCTCGATTGAGTAGAATTCAAAATAAAGAGATTGATTAAAAAAAGTTCCCACTAATATTATGTTGGATTGCTCAACAAATGAGAGATAGATACAAACAAGCATAGCAGATCCAGCTTGAAAATCCAGATCCAGATCGAGTAGACTGATATGCACTTTTCAACTTGAAAATCCAAATTTTCTTTAATTTATTAAACAATATCTATGTCTCTTAACAAAAAATCTAAAAATACCAAGTAGTTGAACTCCAAAAAAATTAAAATCTTTACACAAACAGTATAAAAATTTACAAAAAAAGAAGATTATAAAAGAAATATGAAGAAGAAGAAGATAAAAATTGCTTCAAGGAAAAAGAAGAACAAAACAAGTCAAAGCAATTTCGAAGAAAAAGAAAAAGAAGAAGAAAGAAGAAGAATAAACGAGATGCTATTTTGAAGAAGAAGAAGAAGAATAAATAAGCTTCTTAAAACAATTCATAGCATTTATATTAACATTGCTTATTTAAAAAATAAAACGGTGATTTTTGACCCTGAGACCATGGTGCTATATGGTCAGTGGTCCATAATATAAATTACCAATGCAAGAAATGTAATAAACAAGATAAATCTCTACTCAATTCAAAGTCAGTAATTGCAACTTAAAAAATTGAATAAGTATAGACATGTTTTAATGTTTATGTTCTCTCTATAAAATTTACATTTTTTAATTATATTTACTATTATTTTTATTTATATTAGTCATGTTGTAATATTAAATTCTCCTCTCTTTTTTTTTTTAGGTAATTTACTATTTAGTTCCTGAGTTTTGAACTAATTCACACTCGGATCCCTTTATTTTTAAAAATCAATTATGTCATCCTTGCATTTTGCTTCTATCTACACTTTAGTCATTCCATCTATTTTGTTGTTAAATATTTATAAAAAAGTTAAAATACCTCTCATTTTTCTTTAAATTTTCCCTCAATGCCATGAAAGAAATCAAAATCAATAAACACTCAAAATAGCAATGGAAGCAACAGTGGACTCCAAAATCAATAAACCACTCATCCACTTGAATGTTGAAAGTTTAGCTATGGAACCCAAATCACCATCAAAAGTAAAAATTTCAAATATGGTTTCACTAGATATAAGCAGATTTTGAGAATTTGTATAGCTAGTGTAATGATTTTGCTATTGTTGGCTAGTGGGTATTTTCATTTAGGTTCTTTTCATTTGCTGTTGTTAGTGTATTCATTGCTTGTCGTTCCTTGGTTCAATCACCATTGCTTTACCGCTCAAGTGGCTTGTCGTTTCTAGATTCATAAAATATTATTTTGATAAATTATTTGACTAAAATTTAGTGCGACCTTTGTAGAGTCTGTAGAGGATGGGGAAGAGAAAGAAGAGAGAGAGAATGATTTGTAAGAAAGAAAAAGGAAAAGAGAGAATAGAAGAGAAAAAGAGATAAAAGGGAAAGAGAGTTTTTTGGTCTTTAAATTTATTTTCATTTTATTTTTAATTTATTTTTAATTTTTTAACATATTTTGTAAAAAAATGGACAAAAGGACCAAAGTGTAGATGAAAGCAAAATGCAAGGATTACATATTAATTTTTGAAAATAAAGGGACTCAAGTGTGAATTAGCTCAAAACATGGGGACTAGATAATAAATTACCCTTTTTTTTTTCTTTTTTTAAGCATTGGTGAAATAGAGAGACAAACTTAGAGAACTTAAACTTAAATTTATCGCTCAATTAAAAGATATTCTATTACTAAATTATATATATGGGTGCAACTAATTCACTATTAGATAGGGAGCAATTGAACGGATAGGTTACCATTTACTTTATTATTATACGAATAAATTTAAATAAAAAATTAATTAAACTAAAAAAATTGAAATCCAATCTTATACCTCATTATAGGTGTGATAGATTAATAATAAAAAAAAATTTTAAGAATCAATAAAAATTATTTTTTAAAAAAAGTTATGTTTAAATTCAAAATTCAGTTACTAATAATTTTTATATTAATTGTATGAATTAATATATATATAAAATTTTTTAAAAAAAGTTCTTAAATTATTTTTTCAAAATAAATGATTAAAACATTAATTAAGGAGTTCACGACTAGTAATATATTAATGAGGAAATTATATCATCTACGTTTTTTTTTTGAAAAAATAACTATTACATCCTCTACGTTCTTTTTTGAAAAAATAACTTCTATACCTTTGTTTTTTTATTTTAAAATTTTTTGCTAATTAATTTTTACTTTTATACACAATTTGCTTTTTTTTTTAAATTATCTTTTATGCTTTTGCACACAATGTTAACGACAACGCATGCTTGACTTACATACTTAGTTTTGACTGAATTATTTCTTTCTAGTATGTACTTATGATTTACCTAAAATATACTCATTATATACTTGAAATATATCTAAAATATACTATTTACTGTGAATACTGAAAATTCCTTGTTAATTTTTTTTTGTCACTTATACATGTCACAGTTTCACATTTTCTTTTTTCTTTTACTTATGCATGTCATATTTTCTTCTTCTTCTTCTTCTTTTTTTTTTTTTATCATTTACACATGTCACAATTTCTTTTTTTTTATCTACACATGTCATTCGCGCGCGCGCGTGTGCGCGCGCACACACACACACACACACACACATATATATATATTACTTACATGTCACATTTTTTTCTTTCATCTACACATGTTACATTTTTTTTTCTTTAACCTACATATGTCACACTTTCTTTTTTTTCTTTATAAAAATAAAGAGTAGGATAAACAATTAATTTAACTCTAAAAATATTCATATATTCAAATTAATATTGTTGTCTTAAATTACTTCTTCTGCATTAGCATTTGTTGAGATGTATTCAGAAACTATTGTAGAATGCTCATTTGTTGCAAGTTGTTGATTTGTTCCTATTGAATTGGATGTGAAGTAGTTGATTAGTGGTTGTACCTTTGTAGTAGTTATGCATAAAGGGTATTTAGTGATGTTAGATACTGTCTTCTTCAACTCTAGATAGAATAAGAGATTTGCAACATCATGTATTTTTAATGGTGGATAACCATTTTTGATGTGATATCGTGTTTCTATTGTTGTCTCTTCAAGTTTGATTTGGAGTTGATTTAAAAGTATTTTCAAGAATTTGTCAAATTTGCTATCTTTGGGTATGTGTATACTCATCACTTTGAAGTTAATAAATTTGATATTTTCTTCCCAATGTCAATTATGATGAACAAAAACATGTATTGTGTCCATATTTGATTAAGAAAAAAAAATTATTAAAATTTGAATAGGCATGATTGTTTAGAATTACAGTATAATACACTTAACATATACTCGTGATATATTTGAAATATACTATTTACTGCTAATGCTAAAACTTATTTTTTTTAGAATAAAAATGTTAAGAATGACAGTATAATATACCTAAAATATATTCGTGATATACTTAAAATATACTATTTACTGCTAATGTGGAAAAATGTTTATTTTTTCTTAGAATATAAATGTTAAGAATGACAAATAATATACATAAAATATACTCGTGATATACTTAAAATATACTGTTTATTGTTAATGTTGAAAATTGTTTATGCATTTTTTTAAAATGTAAAAGTTTTCAATATAATACTGTTATGATTCGCCTTTAGAGCCGTGACGATCCTAGGACATAGGGAGACATAAAGTCACCTAAACCCATAAAACCCACTTAACTTATAATCTCATTCAATTATCATATTTTACTTTGCCCCAAGACCGTAACCTGATACTCTTTCCTTGTCAACCATACTCGTTTACCATTTCTTAACTAACTTATAAGACCATTCATAATCACAACTTATAAGATTTCTAGGATTTCATTTCATATCAGTAACTCAATATACATTATTCATACATTTCATAATAATAATACAATAATTTTAACAATACATGTAACTAGTAACATTCTAGTACTAAACCTCAGACTACTATGGAGCTCTAAACAGTGGTCTTTAAAAATCGAGAATCACGACACTTATAATTTACCGAATGATTTCCAAGCAGAAGAACTTGGAATTCATCTTGTTGACTTATTGATCATGCCTGAGAAATTGAAACCACTAGAGAATGAGATAAGACTCAGTGAGCATATAATAATACAAAATACATACATATATACATAAATGCATGGTGAGAACATGAATCAATAGCAAGAAGGCTCTTTGTAGAAGTGGAACAGTTTCAATCAATGTTATTATTAGGTTCAATTTCTCATTTAAGTTGAAAACAGTATCATTAGCAGAAATAACCCACTCGTGGAAGCAGGATGCTACCCACGTATATAAATTTAGGAGTGGCGGCCTGAGCTTTGCTCACTCACAAGTATCACATTATGTAAAACTGATCGAGTTTTACAGTTAGGCGTTCCCTCCTAATAGAGGTTGGGTACTCTCACCCTACCCGCAGGCTTTACCAAGTGCATAAGGTTTAGTGTCTTTCCCCACACCAAAAAGGGGTTTCTGCTTATCAATAGGTTCCCAATGGGACAATTCGTATAAGGTTCACATTGAGGAATCCAATGAACACATCACAAATTCAACATGCTAGGTTTACAATAATCAATTGTCATCAAGAAGCATACATTTAAAGGCTCATTGTTCAACAGGCAATTCAAGCTCATTAAGGCATTGGAATGTTTCAATAATCATGGTTTGAACAATAAAGACATATAGTAGAAGTTATGATATATTATTAAGTACTCATCTTGGACTCCTTTGCTCCTATTACCCTTGACTCTTGAGGCTAATAGTGCCCTTCACACTAATGCCTTTAGACTCTACACATTTGTAATTCAATTGCACATCAATCACTATTAAAGTCAAGGTATACTACACATATACTCGTTATTAATCTTAACATTTTTCTAAGTCATTCTTTAAATAGCCAAAGCTATACATTGCAGTAGGGATACTTCTTTTCCTCCAAATCTCACATTTCAACATTTAGTACAAACAATATAAACAAATTCTAATGTTTAATAGAATTAATTCTACTTCTACCATTAAATTCCATAAATAAGTCTAGTTTATCAATTTTGGGAAAGTCACTTCTATCAATTGGATTTAAAAACTAACATTATACAAATCATCTAATTCCATTATTAAGCTTGAATTTCCCTTTACTTTTATGAATTCAAATTCAATACTTAAAATTCCCAATTTTCCCATAAACCTTAGAATTTGAGGAAAACTATTAATTCCCCACCAAATAATCAAATCTTCAAATTCATCATAGAACTATGTAATTAGCATAACATAAAACCGATATAATCATTCAATTGTCAATATCTAGCACAAAAAGTTCAAGTTCCCTTAAGATGTTCAAATCTTAACCCAAGATTCCAAGGTTCACTTTAACACTTCTAATTCATTATTCTTCATCTAAAGCACCCATAGATGTAATCAATCATAATTTAGAACAATTTCCATGGCTATTCACTAACATGGTCAAATATTCCTTATGATGTAGGATGTTTTTTATACAATCAAAACACTAATATCAACCTTAAAACATAGAAAGGAGGAGATGATCAAGATTCCTCACCTTGATTAGCTTTGATTTGCTAAGGTTCTTAGTGTATACAGTTGCTATGGTAGAACTTTGTTGTAGAGATAGAAAAATGAATATTGTAACATAAATTTTTCATATATATAATAATAGATTGGATGGTGGAGATTTGATCAAGTTTAATCCAATGGCTAAGATTTAGCTTTATGGATGGCTATGATTTGATCAAGGTGGAGGGTTAGGATTCTCTCTACAGTGGAGAGAGTTATCACAAGGTGCTATGTGTTTCAATGGAAGCTTGACTGATGTGTAGGAAAAATAAAGAGTTTCACTTGGTTAAGTATTTGACATAGTCAACTTTGGTGACTAAAGAGTTACACATCAAAGATCTATTCTCTACACACACACTTTATCTATTGTTTTGGACCAACCATTTGCTCAAAAGTTTGGATATTGTATCCTTCTTAGGCCCAATGGGTCGGCCATCTAATGGGCTTGGGCTTTTGAGTCCAAAAGCCTAATAAAAAATCTTGATATACACGTTTTAAACTCGGTACTTAATATATTTTTCATTTCATTTCTTTCACTCTAATACATATATTTCTACCTTCTAATATCACTACACACTTTAGACATTATTAGATAAATTCCATATATATCATAATGCTCATTTACTAATTTTTTACTAGCATTGATCAAGTATGTATATTACATAAGCTCATTGGGTCAAACTAAGTTTGACCTCCATTATACTATTGGAGCTTTGATTGAATTCAATTTTGCCTATTACTATCATCACCTTCCAATGTCTTAGGAGATGTGAACACCCACTTACTAGTACTTTAGATTCACATTACAAATAAATTTTTAACATAATCACATTAAGTCAAACTCAGTTTGATTTTCATTTTATCATGAAAATACATATCAATGTTGACTTCTTTCGTTATTCATTGTCACATTATTCATTAAATTCACTTTTTGTGATGTTCTTAAGGTTCTTAGTATACTGAGGGGACTTTAAATAATATGGTATATGGACGTTATCATATCATCATTACTGCTTATAGTTGGCTAAGAAAATCTTGGGTATTACAAATACATACTTGATTCATCATTTTTTTTTTTTTATATTTGTATCCATGTAATATTCAATATTCAAATATTTATAAACCAATGATATCAAAAAACACAATATAAACACAAGTTAAAAATAAAATTTTAGGAAGTTATGAGTTTTATTGTGTATTTTTTATAATTGGATGAGTTAGAGCGTATAAAAATAAAATTTTTAATACTAAATGTATAAAAGTTAGTTTTGGAAAAAGAGTAAGCATGTTTTTCTTTTTATGAATTCGTGTAGAAATCCTTCTATTACTAGTAAAGCGTTGATTAAAAGGCTAGCTTAAGCTACAAAGAGAAACACCGGATCACGCGGGCCTCTAGCTCAACATATGCACATGAAGTATGAGTGTATGACGATGATGTAGGTGATTAGGTGGCGGATTTTTTTACATTTGTGCTGATATGGCAATATAATATATGGGTCCACTACAGAAGTTGACTCTGCAAGCGCATGTCAGCTCATTCATCATGACAAGGATACTAGCGATGTCAATGGGATCTTTTATCTGCCATTCATTCTCTAATTCACAATGATTGGCATGTCAAGATAACCCGAGTATTTAGAGAGAAGCCAATGCTTATGCGGATGGCTCTCAACTATTCTCTCTCTCTTCAATTAGGAACTGGGTTTCCAATGGGTCTTCAGTGACAGACATTGGACTGAGAAAAGAGAGAAAAGAAGTAGAATTTCCAATCAAAAACCAATTTTGTTTCCCCTAGTTAGAGGAAACCCAGTAGATATCCAAGGGAAAGATTTGAAATTTGTGGGCATATACATGACATCTTTGGTGGAGGATTTCTGAAATTCCTAAACGGAAACCATTGGGTTAAAATGAGAATTATTATAAAAAAAACCTAAATTTGTAATAACAATTTTCAAAGACATTAAATCCAGAAAATGGCCCTGTGACTGTATGATCCTTGGCAACCAAAAAAAAAAAAAAAAAAACAATGACTTTATCATGATGATGTTGGTGATTAGGTGGCGGATTTTTTACACATTTGCACCGATATGCCAAAATAATCTATGGGTTCACTGTAGAAGTTGACTCTGCCAGTGCATGACAGTTCATTCATCATGACAAGGATTCCAGCAATGCCAATGGGAATCTCTTATCTGCCACTCATTCCCTAATTCACAGTGGCTTGCATGTCAAGATAACTCATGTATATAGAGAGAAAAGAGCTAGAATATCCAATCACAAACCCTTTTTTTTTTTTTCCTAATTAGAAGAAACCCAGCAGATACCAAAGGGAAAGAATTGAAATTTATGGGCAAGTAAATGACATCTTTGATGAAGGATTTCTGAAATTCCCAAAACGATCCATTGGGTAAGTTTCAAAAATTCCAACAATTAAATATATAATCTTTATCAGGTTACAGAGCTAATAATTGTAACCTCATCAACTGAAGATGATCCTTCTTTCTCTCCTATTTCTAATGCTATAGTTTTGGCACTGGATGTTCTGAAAATGAAAGCAGGTTGTTTTGGAGAAGGAAGAGTGGTTTCACTACTCAACATAAGAGCAACTTCTGACATATTTGGTCTGTCCACTGCATTTTCTTGAACACATAAGAGCCCAACTTGAGTGCATCTCAAGACTTCATTCAGAGGATATGACCTATGGAGTGATGAATCAACCATCTCCACTACTCTTTTTCCTTTCCATAATTCCCATACCTGTATGGTTTGTATTATTAGCATACAGAGGATTAACTATTGAATATAAGTTTAATAGCTTGGAAGCTGTAGTATCTAAAAGTTTCCATCACTTACGTGTCCTATCAAGCTCAAGGAAGTATCCTCTTGGTAATACCCATTGCTCTTCTTGCCACTTAAAATCTCCAGTAATATGACCCCAAAACTAAACACATCTGATTTCATTGAAAAATTTCCAAAAACTGCATACTCAGGTGACATATAGCCACTGCATAGGAAAATTGTTGAATTAGATTAATGATGATTCTAATTTATTCTTGTGTATTCATAGTGATCAGGTACTTACTATGTTCCAACCACTCTATTCGTCTTCTCTTGAATTTGGTCTGCTTTGAATATTCTAGCCATGCCAAAATCTGAAATTTTTGGGTTCATTTCTGCATCTAATAGAATATTGCTGCATTTTAAATCCCTATGAATAATTCTCAACCTCGAGTCTTGGTGAAGATATAAGATCCCACGGGCAATCCCTGCTATAATATCAAGGCGTAACCTCCAGTCCAGTTGTAATTTTCTTGTTTGGTCTGCAACAAAATTTTAGATTTTATTCATTTGGGTTAATGTTAAATGATGTAGACTGCAGCTGCACACCTCAATCATATTTCATTACAAGAAATCATTTGGCCATTTTGCCAGTGAGCAGTTGATGTATAAAAAGACTTACCAAAAAGAAATAAATCCAAACTTTTGTTTGGCAAATATTCATAAATTAACATTTGATTTCTTCCTTGAATGCAACATCCAAGAAGTTTCACAAGATTCCTGTGTTGAAGCTTTGCAATCAGCATGACTTCATTTTTAAATTCTTCTATTCCTTGGCCTGAACTTTTGGATAGCCGTTTTACAGCAATCTCCTGTCCATTAGATAACTGACCCTGAAATCATGTGTATGAGTCAATTTTCTATGAACAACCAATTGAAAGCTAGTTTGTTCATGCAGTTGCAGAATCTCATAATGATAGTAAAGCAAGCACACAGACTTGTAAAGCCAATCAGTATTCAGATATAGCAAGGAGGATCCACCTTATATACTGAACCAAAACCGCCCTGGCCAAGTTTCTTATCTATAGAGAAGTTGTTAGTGGCAGCAACGATGATTCCGAGATCAAAAAATTCAATGTCAGGAGGACGGCTGCTCTGCCCAAGTTCACTTGCCACCAAAGTATTTTTGTAGTAGATTGAACCAGAGGTAGGGTCAAGTAGTCTTTTTTCCCATCTCTTCTTCATTACTGTGCTTAAACAAATTGAAAAGTAATGATTAATATGCCTTTTGATATATTCAGTTTCAGCAAAATCAATGCTTCTATTAGGAAAATAGTCCATATTGTGCCTTAGATAATATGGAAATCACACACGAGGTATTCTTAATCTATTAAGCAGAATATATATGCATGCAAGAGCACAGATAAACTTGTCTCTTACCTCCTTTTCTCCTCCTAATCCATAAACAGACAAATATGATGATGGTAACCCATGCTAAAGCAATAGACAGTATTAGATTGTCCAGCTCCATTCTGTGAAAATCTTTTGATTTTACGGCATTTGCAGCTGCATCAGTGGGAAAAAAAAATAGTGTTACTCGAGAAAAGAGAGAAAAGAAATGGTGCCTTTTCCTTTGACAACAATGGTAGAACAGAGCCAGTAAATAGATGTGTGCTGGACTGGCAATACCTTCATGATATCTATTAGTTTTTGTTTATGAGATACTCCTGTTTATGAAAAACAGTATTCACATTTCAAAATTGGAGATGAGCGGGAATGGAATACCTAATTCAATTGCATCAACACGAACATACATATCAAATATTCCGTCTATACGATCTACTGTGTCCATTAATTCCCCATACCATGCCAAACATCTGCTCTCTTCTCCAGCATTATTTATGTCTGCATACGCAGAGCATGAACAATTCCTCAAGCATTCCTGTTCGCAATCCACACGACTTATATTAATGCCTACCAAAGCTGCAGCTGAAGTATCAGGAAATTTGACATTTTCCAATTTCACAAAACCTTCTCCATGTCCACACATTGATGAAGATTCTAATCGCTTTCTAACACATCCTCTTGATGGATCTCTTAGATTCCAGTCCCTTGGGGATTTGGGTTCATACCCAGGTAAACAAGAACATTCAAATCTAACATTGTTAGGATCACACTTACTATAAGCACCGCAATGTGCATAAAAATCACACTTGTATTTTGTTACGGACCAGAACTCCTTCCATTTGCCATCACTTGCATGCCACCTTAACCACTTGTGAGTTCCCGAGTTATCCACTATCACTCTCATAATAATAGAAGCATCATCGATATGGTATACAAAGTGCGTCTCCTTTTGATTGATAGCAATACTGTAGTTGTAGACATCTGAAAATGTCCTCCATGGCCACTGGGTGGCTCGCCAAATAGGTCTTGAGCCTTCATATAGAAACACTTGTGGTATGCCTCTTGGGTTGAACTTAACCAAGTAACCTCCAGTTCCTGGGTCATCATCTGATCTCCATGAGGTTAAGGTCCACTCTAGACCTGTCTTTTGATTCAGCCCAAGTCTCATTCCTGGTAGAAGGGTATCAGTAGGATAATCAAAGCTTTGCCACACAATTCTTTTACTTCTGCTTTGGACCAAAACCAAGTTTCCTGAATCCAAGAGTTGAACCTTACAAGAATCAGTCACTTCAACTGAAACATTTGCAGACCACAGTGGAAACTTTTGTTCTAATCCATCATAGAGAACAAGGTTCCCATATTGGTTGATTGAGAGAATTCCTGAAGAGCCACTGACAGGATTGTTCCTGTTTGCTACCCACACCACAGTTCGTTCTGAAACATTATGGTACCAAATTCCAAGATATCTATAGCTAGAACGGCCAGGGCTAAAAAACCCAAAAGCAAAAATATTTCCCCTGGAAATTAGAAGATCACCTTCTTTAAATGTTTGGTCTATGGATATGATATCAAGGGAAATAACTAATGTGAATTGGAGGAATAGCAGTAAATGCTGCAGAAACTGTTTCTTGGCAGCCATGATTATTTTCACTAACTCCCAGTTTGTTGGGTCTTTTTGACATGCTTGAATATTATTTTATCTAATTCTTTCGTATATGACTTTTCCTCGTCTAAACCATTTTCTATTGAAGCCGGCGAAATTGAAGTTTCTTATATGAGTTCAAGGAGACATTGGACTTTTGGCCTAATTTTTATACTGTGCATAATGAGAAAGGTCAAAAGATTTGTTGTTTATCATGTAAATGCGATTTGCTGGTATTTGTTAAAGACCATCTCTTTCTTTCCCCATTCGTTTGTTATGATAATTTCTTTGAACAAGCATCAATTTCAAAGTAAATTTATGTTTTAGAAAATAAAAAAAAAAAAACGCAAAG
Organism: Reutealis trisperma; assembly: GCA_947687605.1. Classification (NCBI taxonomy): domain Eukaryota; kingdom Viridiplantae; phylum Streptophyta; class Magnoliopsida; order Malpighiales; family Euphorbiaceae; genus Reutealis; species Reutealis trisperma. The sequence continues at coordinate 385,457 of CANTUT010000876.1, forward strand.
AAGCTCACAAATTCAGTATATCAAGATATTCAGTATATGCAAAGATTCGTTTGTTATAATTTTTTGAAAACAGTCATTATATCCTAAAGAATTATAAAAATGTTTTTCTTTTTTATGCTTCTACTTCACTAGTTGATGAATGAATAAAGAAACCCACAGATTCAGTATATCAAGATGCAATCCATAAGATTTATTATTTTCAACCATTCTAATATTTTTCCTTTACTTATCTCTTATGTGGAAAAATAAGGAGCCTAAGAAAGTTGCTTGCTCAGGTAGTTTTTATTTTCAATTAATGCAAGGGAGTTCTTATATCATGAGCCTCACTTTGCACCATAACTTGAGTTCAAAATGCACCATTTCATTAAATAAAAAATACATTTTTTTAAAATTTTAAATTTTCATTATTTAACATTAAACTTTAAATTATCAGATTTAAAGTTTAGATTCATCACATATAACTATTAGATTTATGTTTAAGTTAATCATATGTTACATGCAGATTAATTATCTTTTACTGCTAGATTTTTTATTTAATTATTCTATAATTTAATTTCATTTATTGCTCATATTTGAAATTTTTATTATTTAATATTCTACATATAATTATGAAATTTATTACATTTAAAGTTTAGGTTCATTACATAAAACTATCATGTTTATTAGATATAACTTTTAGATTCATCATATATTATATGCAGATTTATTATCTTTTACTGTTAAATTCATGATTATAAATTAATACTAAATTATTTATTTTATTTTTTTTATTAATCAATAACTAGCTCTTTTATCTCGATCGAATAGAATTCAAAACAAAGAGATTGATTAAAAAATGGTTCCCAATAGTATTATGTTAGATTGCTCAATAAGTGAGAGATAGATACAAAGAAGCATAGCAGATCCAGCTTGAAAATCTAGATCTAGATCAAGTAAACTGATATCTTTTCAACTTGAAAATCCAAACTTTCTTCAATTTATTAAACAATATCTATGTCTCTAATAAAAAATCTAAAAATACCAAGTAGTTGAACTCTAAAAAAATTAAAATCTTCACACAAACAGTATAAAAATTCACAAAAAAAAGAAGATTATAAAAGAAATATGAAGAAGAAGAAGACAAAAATTGCTTCAAGGAAGAAGAAGACAAAAATTGCTTCAAGGAAAAAAGAAGAAGAAAAAGAATAAATGAGATGATATATTGAAGAAGAACAAGAAGAATAAGCGAGTTCTTAAAACAAGTCATAGCATTTATATTAACATTGGTTATTTAAAAAGTAAAACAGTAATTTTTGACCCTGGGACCATGGTGCTACATGGTCCCGGGTCCATAATATAAATTACCAATGAAAGAAATGTAATCAACAAGATAATTCTCTACTCAATTCAAAATCAGTAATTGCAACTTAAAAAATTGAATAAGTATAGACATGTTTTTAATGTTTATGTTCTCTCTATAAAATTTACATATTTTAATTATATTTACTATTATTTTTATTTATATTAGTCATGTTGTAATATTAAATTCTCTCTTTCTCTTTTTTTTTTTTTTTGGTAATTTACCATTTAGTTCTTGAGTTTTGAACTAATTCATACTCATATCCCTTTATTTTTAAAAACCAATTATGTCATCCTTGCATTTTGCTTCTTCTACACTTTGGTCATTCTATCTATTTTGTCATTAAATATCTATAAAAAGGTTAAAATACCTCTCATTTCTCTTTAAATTTTCCCTCACTGCCATGAAAGAAATCAAAATCATCCCCACCTTGACCAAATCCACTATCATTATCCCCATTTGCCCCACACCAAAAATTATATCCAATAAACACTCAAAATAGCAATGGAAGCAACGGTGGACTCCAAAATCAATAAACCACCCATCCACTTGAATGTTGAAAGGTAAAAATTTCAAATATGGTTTCACTAGGTATAAATAGATTTTGAGAGTTTGTATAGCTAATGTAGTGATTTTGCTATTGTTGGCTGGTAGGTACTTTCATTTAGGTTCGTTTCATTTGCTATTGTTGGTGCATTCATTGCTTGTTGTTCCTTGGTTCAATCGCCATTGCTTTACTGCTCAAGTGGCTTATCGTTTCTAGATTCATAAAATATTATTTTGATAAATTATTTGACTAAAATTTAGTGTGATCTTTGCAGAGTCTGTAGAGAATGGGGAAGAGAAAGAAGAGAGAGAGAATGAATTGTAAGAAAGAAAAAGGAAAAGAGAGAATAGAAGAGAAAAAGAGATAAAAGGGAAAGAGGGCATTTTGGTCTTTAAATTTATTTTTATTTTATTTTTAATTTTTTAACATATTTTGTAAAAAAATGGACAAAAGGACAAAAGTGTAGATGAAAGCAAAATGCAAGGATCACATAATTAATTTTTGAAAATAAAGGGACTCGAGTGTGAATTAGCTCAAAACATAGCGACTAAATAATAAATTACCTTTTTTTTTTCTTTTTTTAAGCATTGGTGAAATAGAGAGACAAACTTAGAGAACTTGAACTTAAATTTATTGCTCAATTAAAAGATATACTATTACTAAATTATATATATAAGTGCAACTAATTCACTATTAGATAGGGAACAATTGAACTGATAGGCTTTAATATTTACTTTATTATTATATGAATAAATTTAAATAAAAAATTAATTAAACTAAAAAAGTTGAAATCCAATCTTATACCTCATTATAGTGGTGATAGATTAATAATAAAAAAAATTTAAGAATCAATAAAAATTATTTTTTAAAAAAAGTTATGTTTAAATTCAAAATTCAGTTACTAATAATTTTTATATTAATTGTATGAATTAATATATATATAAATTTTTTTAAAAAAATTTCTTAAATTATTTTTTCAAAATAAATGATTAAAACATTGATTAAGGAGTCCACGACTGGTAATATATTAAGAGGAAATTACGTACCGTACACTTTTTTTAATTATATTTATTTTTTAACCTCCAATTTTGACTTTTTATTTTTTTGCTTTTTGCTTTGTTTTCTTTTACACTTTTTTTAGTTCTATTTTAATATTGCCACGATCTTTCCTATTTGTACCATGTTTTTACTTCTTTTGCCTATTTACTAGGTTCTTTATTTTTTACTTTTCATTCATGGAATGCTATTGTTAATTAATTTAGTAATTTAAAACTTTTTATATTTGTGCTATTAATTAATAATATAATAATCACATATTTGCATGATAAAATAAGAGTTTTTTTTTAATTTAAAGCAATATTTAATATACTAATATACTAAATAATTATAAATTTTGTGTAAAAAATTTTTGCTCCAAGCTAGAGTTTATTGTACTAAATAAAAAATAAGGTTGAGAGTGTTAAGTCTCCAAAAAAGATGAAAGAATTTATTTTTGGTATATACCTATAATATATCTAAAACATGTCTAAAATATACTCGTGATATACTTAAAATAAACCTAAAATATACTTTTTATTGTGAAAACTAAAAATCATTTGTTAATTTTTTTTAATCTCTTAAAAATTTAATTTAACTCTTAAATTCTTTAAAAATATTCATATATTCTAATTAATATTATTGTCCATGCTTGATGATGAATCACATTTAAAAAAAAAAAAGAAAAGAGTGTTAATGATATTTTTTCAAAGAAAAAAGTTGAGTGTGTTAAGTGTCTAAGTAGTACGTAAGCATTTATATACTTAAAATATACTTGAAATATACTTGTTATATACTTGATATATCTAAAATATACTCGTTATATACTTAAGATATATTGTTTATTGTAAAAATTATTCGTTATTTTTTTAAGAATATAATTTTTTTTGTCTAATATATAGTTGATGTATTCTTGTTATATACTTATATTTTTGTGATACTCAATATCCAAAAATATTTAAAAATATATATCAAATAAATACAAGTTAATCAAATTTAGTAAAATATATACTTATACTTATGATATACCTATGATATACTCTAGGCATACTGTTTCCTGGGTTTGCTGAAAAATATCTTTGTTTCATTAATTTCTATAAGTTTCAAATTTGAAACTCAATTTTCATATTTTAAAACTTTCAAGTTCCTAAAAAAAAACCACATAATCTCATCACTTTTGAAAATTTTTAATGCAATAATAATTAAAAGATCATAAAATTTTAATAAAACATATCTATAAAATTCAAATTACCTCTCAAACTATTGAGGAAGTGAATATTTTATCAATTAAGCTAATTGAATTTTCAAAAAAAACTGCATATCTAAATTGATTTTGTTTAAAACTTAATAGTACCTTATAAAAATTAATTTTGATGATGATTCTCATTATAAATAAATTTGAAAATAAAAAATTTAGGAATTTTCATCAACATCAATATCATAGCTTAACGGCTTGCAAAACAAACTAATAAATGTAAAGATTTGATAATGAAGTAAGAAACAATAATAAAAATAACAACAAAAATAGCAAAAAAAAAAAAAGGATTTCTATAAGACAAATCAAAACAAAAAATGTAGAGAAAATTAAAAAAAGATATATATTATTATTTAATTTTTTTTTGTCCATTGTATTTTTAAAGTAAATTTAATAGATTTTAATTTAAAATTGTATTTTTGAAGTAAATTTAATAGATTTTAATTTTAAAAAAAACTGATAGATTTTACCTTAAGGGACAACAGATGCATAAATGCTTCTTTTGATTGTTGATCTAACACATAAGATGACAAACTCAATGTGGGCATCACGTAAAAATAATTAAATAATAATAATAATAATAATGGCTTCATTATGTGTTATTCTTTCATAAATTTTAGCCTTTTAACCGGTAATTTTTTGCTGAAAAGTTGAAGAGCATAGAAAAGTAAAAAAAAAGGGCAGTTAGGCGTTTTTGTAATAATCTAAAAATCGGTGTATAATTGTAAGTTGGTTCATTTTTTTAGGTATTTCTGTAGAAATCCCATTGAGGAAATTACATCCTCTACGTTCTTTTTTGAAAAAATAACTTCTATACCTCTGTTTTTTTATTTTAAACTTTTTGCTAATTAATTTTTACTTTTATACACAATTTGCCTTTTTTTTTTAATTATCTTTTACGCTTTTGCACATAAGGTTAATGACGACGCATGCCTGAGTTACATACTTAATTTTGACTGAATTATTTCTTTCTTTTGACCATGTGCCAATAAAATAGCATGTACTATGACACGTAAACACACTGAGTAGTACTTGATAATACACGTACTTTTTTGAAGAAAACAAGGGATTTGTAATTAATGCAATGGTTGCTTTCCTTTCTTTCTATCTTTTCTTTTTCTATATATCTCTTTCCTGAAATGTTTTTGTTAATTAGTCTAGTGATTCAAAGCTCTTAATATTCAAGCCATTAATTAATAATTTAATAATCACATATTTGCATGATAAAATGAGAAATTAATTTTTTAATTTAAAGTAATATTTAATGTACTAATATGTTAAAAAATTATAAATTTTGTGTATTAAATCTTTGTTCCAATTGGAATTTCTTGTGCTAAACAAAGAAAAAGGTTGGGGATATTAAGTTTTCAAAGAAGATGAAATAATTTATTTCTAGTATGTTCTTATGATATATCTAAAATATATCTAAAATATACTCATTATATACTTAAAATATACCTAAAATATACTGTTTACTATGAATACTGAAAATTCCTTGTTAATATTTTTTGGTCACTTATACATGCCACAATTTCACATTTTCATTTTTCTTTTACTTATGCATGTCATATTTTCTTCTTCTTCTTCTTCTTCTTTTTCATTTACAAATGTCACATTTTTTTTTTCTTTTACCCACACATGTCATTTGCACACACACACGCACATGCACGCGTGCGCATGCGCGCCCACGCGTACACACACACACACACACACACACATATATATATATATTACTTATAAGTCACTTTTTTTCTTTCATCTATACATGTCACTTTTTTTTTTCTTTAACCTACATATATCACACTCTTACTTTTTTTTTTTTTTTTTATAAAAATAAAGAATAGGATAAACATTTAATTTAACTCTAAAAATGTCCATATATTCAAATTAACATTGTTGTCTGAAATTACTTCTTCTGCATTAGTATTTGTTGAGATGTATTCAGAAACTATTGTAGAATGCTCATTTGTTGCAAGTTGTTGATTTGTTCATATTGAATTGGATGTGAAGTAGTTGATTTGTGGTTGTACCTTTGTAGTAGTTATGCATAAAGGGTACTTAGTGATGTCATATTTTGTCTTCTTCAACTCTAGATAGAATAAGATATTTGCAATGTCATGTATTTTTAATGGTGATAACCATTTTTGACGTGATACCGTGTTTCTATTGTTGTCTCTTCAAGTTTGATTTGGAGTTGATTTGAAAGTATTTCCAAGAATTTGTCAAAGTTACTATCTTTGGGTATGCATATAATCGTCATCACTTTGAAGTCAATATATATGATATTTTCTTCCCAATGTCCATTATGATGAATAAAAACATGTATTGTATCCATATCTTATTAAGAAAAAAAATATTAAGATTTGAATAGGCGTGATTGTTTAAGAATTACAGTATAATACACTTAACACATACTTGTGATATATTTGAAATATACTATTTACTACTAATGCTAAAAATTGTTTTTTTTTTAGAATAAAAATGTTAAGAATGATAGTATAATATACCTAAAATATATTCGTGAGTACAGGAATCAATAGCAAGAAGGCTCTTTGTAGAAGTGGAACAATTTCAATCAATGTTATTATTAGGCTCAATTTGTCATTTAAGTTGGAAACAGTATCATTAGCAGAAATAACCCACTCGTGGAAGTAGGATGCTACCCACGTATATAAATTTAAGAGTGGTGGCCTGAGCCTTGCTCACTCATACGTATCACATTATATAAGACTGATCGGGTCTTACAGTTAGGCGTTCCCCCTATGAAAAGTTGGGTACTTTCACCCTACCCGCAGGCTTTACCAAGTACACAAGATTTGGTGTCTTTCCCCACACTAAAAAGGGGTTTCTGCTTATTAATAGGTTCCTAATGGGACAATTTGTATAAGGTTCACATTGAGGAATCCAATGAACACATCACAAATTCAATATGCTAGGTTCACAATAATCAATTGTCATAAAGAAGCATCAATTTAAAGGCTCATTGTTCAATAGGTAATTCAGGCTCATCAAGGCATTGAAATGTTTCAATGATCATGGTTTGAACAATAAAGACATATAGTAGAAGTTATGATATATTATTAAGTACTCATCTTTAACTCCTTTGCTCCTATTACCCTTGACTCTTGACACTAGTAATGCTCTTCACACTAATGCCTTTAGACTCTACACATTTGCAATTGAATTGCACATCAATCACTATTAAAGTCAAGATATATTACACAAATACTTGTTACTAATCTTAACATTTTCCTTAGTCATTTTTTAAATAGCCAAAGCTATACATTATAGGACTGATACTTCTTTTCCTCCAAATCTCACATTTCAACTGATAACTCTATATTTTTAGAGTTATTTTATTTGTTTAAACTTAAATTTTAGCTCAGTTCTCGAAAATGCAATAATATTATTACATATTTTTAGAAATAAATAGTTCTACAATTTATAAATAAATTATAACATATTTTAAGTATTTTTATTTTATTTTTGCAGATCAAAATGATGCAGTAAAAATAAAGATGCAAGCAATGATTCAAGTTTTCAATCCATGAGAAATAAATTCAATGGTTGGTGGCCAAAATTCAATGGTTGGTAGCCAACCTAACCATTTTTGAATATTGATAAAGAAATTCAATGGTTGGTGGCTAAAATTCAATGGTTGGTAGCCAACCTAACCATTTTTGAATATTGATGAAGGAATTCAATGGTTGGTGGCCAACCTAACCATCAATGTTGAATTTTTGATGTAAGAATTTTAATGGAACTTGAATTCTTCCACCAAACATGTCTATAAATACCATGCTTGGCAAAGGGAAATGGCATCAAAAGAAATCCATCAAAAAAAAATATTTAGAGAGAAAAAAAATAGATTAGGTTTCTTTTTTGTTTATGTTATTTTTATCAAGAGGAGGAGTTTTTGGAGCTCAAGTTTATCAAAGATTGTATCTCAAAACAAGTTCTCTCTAAACTCTATTCTTGAATTTAATTATAAGTTATTATTATGTTTATTATTTTTATTGTTAATTTAATTGTTTCTTCTCTTTTAATTATGAATAGCTAAATTTATTTTTCTAGGATTTAGATGTAATCTTTTGATTTGCATATGATTATTTATATTTAATTGATTGGGTTGATTGTTGGAATTAATCTTTTATCTTAGAACTTAATGCTTGTAATTAACTGGCCATTAATTGCATGATTTAAGATATTGTGTGAAGTAGCGAGAGTGGAAATACAATATTAGTTCATTAAGATATTAGACTTAGGGTATGTGTTGCTTAGAGATAAGAACACTCTTTTGTGATTTTCAAAAGGATTTCCATAAAACTTAATGGGTTTGTGTTAATTGCTTATGATCACGAGAGTAGACGTAAGGTTAATATAAACACACATGTTGTATCTTGAGAGAGAACATCATATAATTTAGGGAAATTTAATCAGTAATTCCAGCAAAAATAATCCAATCTAAAAAATATATAAAGTAATCATAGGTAATCAATTGATGAATTCTAAATCCTAGGCCTTTAATCTTATTTCATATTATCATCATTTATTTACTTGAACTTTACTTTAGCTTAAAATACGACTTCTCATAATTGATTTTCTAAATAATAGAATATTCAATAATTTTGATACTTGTCAACCCTTCCTCGTGGGATCGACACTTATTTCACTACTATATTACTTGTTCACGACCTGTGCACTTGCAGAAATCGCGCAACAAGTTTTTGGCGCCGTTGCCGGGGAAGGCAATTTTTGACAATATTAATATAATTGATATATTCTATTACTTTAGACACCTTGATTTATTTTTAAAACTGAATTTTTTTTTATTGTACAGCTCGTATAGGTGTTTATGAGAAACGATCCTGAAGCAATTTTAGAGGAATTGGATCCTGAAATCGAGCGAAGGTGTAAGGCTTTAACCAAAGCCAAAAAGGAGAGACTTAGAAAAGAGAAAGCAGACAAGGCCAACGAGCAAGAGGCTTTGGAAGAAGGAGAAGAATTTGAGCAAGAAACTTTTAAGGAAAGACTTGAAGGAGCAGAGGAAGAAATGGCAGACAATGGAGCTAATAGGGCACTGCGCGAATTTGCTATGCCAAACTCAGTTATGCGATCCAGCATAGAAAGACCCACTGTTGCAGCCAACAATTTTGAAATCAAACCTTCACTCATTCAGATGGTTCAACAGTCCCAGTTTGGAGGAGGAGTCATGGAAGATGCCAATGCTCATTTGGCAAATTTCTTAGAAATCTGTGATACAATCAAGATGAATGGTGTTACTGATGATGCCATTAGACTGAGGCTTTTCCCATTTTCTCTTAGGGATAAAGCAAAAACTTGGCTGATATCTCAAGCCCCAGGGTCAATCACTACATGGGATCAACTCACAAGTGCTTTTCTGGCAAAATATTTCCCTCCTGGAAAGACTGCTAAGCTAAGGAATGATATTACTAGTTTCATTCAATTTGATGGAGAGACACTATATGAAGCATGGGAAAGGTTTAAAGATTTACAAAGAAAGTGTCCTCATCATGGTATCCCAGACTGGATGATAGTGCAAACTTTTTACAATGGTCTTTCAAATCAAATAAGGAGCACAATTGATGCAGCAGCCGGAGGAGCTCTTATGAACAAAAGTACTATCGAGGCTCATAATCTTCTTGAGCAAATGGCGACTAACAACTACCATTGGTCCAATGAAAGGACTACAACAAGGAGGGTTGCAAGTGTTCAACAGGATGATGGGTATTCTCTTCTTGCAGCAAAAGTTGATGCAATTGCCAAGTCATTGGAGAGAGTAAACATTAATGCCCCATCAAGTAGTCATCCAATTATTTGTGACTCATGTGGGGGTAATCATCATAATTTTGAATGCCATGGAGTAGAGCAAGTCCAATTTGTCTCTAACCCCAATAGACAACAAAATAATCCCTACTCGAACACTTACAATCAAGGATGGAGGAACCACCCCAACTTAGCATGGGGAAATCAAGGAAATCAAGGAAGCAATCTAAGGCCACCATACAAATCCAACTTTCAAGGAAGAAATCAAATTCCATCCCAAACACTACAAGAAATCAAGCCTTCCTACGAAACCGTTTTGGAGAAATTCATTGGAGCCACTTCTGAAAGGTTTGACAAATTGGAGAAACAATATGACAAGTTGGAGATGAAAGTCGATCAAATTGCTAGCCAAAATAGAAATTTGGAGTTTCAAATGGGACAAATGGCTAACTCTTTTAACGCAAGACCTCAAGGTACATTGCCTAGCAAAACTGAAATTAATCCTAGAGAACAATGCAAGGCAATTATTTTAAGAAGTGGCAAGCAACTTGAAGAAATGGTACCAAAGAAAACAAATGAATATAGTGGTGAAGTTTCAAAAGAAGATACCCCAATGAATCAAGCTGAAGAAGAAAAAAAAGAGGAGGTATCTAAACCTTCACAAGTCAAGCCTTATGCACCACCCATTCCTTATCCTCAAAGATTGAAGCAGCAGAAGTCAGACAAACAATATGAGAAGTTTCTAGAAATTTTTAAGCAACTTCACATAAACATACCGTTTGCTGAAGCCTTGGCACAAATGCCATCCTATGTGAAGTTCCTTAAAGATTTACTGTCTAACAAGAGGAAGATTGAGGAGCATGCTGTGGTAGCACTTACTGAGGAGTGCAGTGCAATTATTCAGAACAAACTTCCACAAAAGCTCAAAGATCCAGGTAACTTTTCTATCCCTTGTCTAATTGGTACCACTGAATTTAAAAAGGCTTTATGTGATTTAGGAGCTAGTGTTAGTCTTATGCCTTTATCTATTTGTAAAACATTAGGGTTGGGTGAGCTAACCCCAACCACAATGACCTTGCAATTAGCTGACCGTTCTGTTAAGTATCCAGTAGGTATCATTGAAAATGTCTTGTTAAAAATTGGTAAGTTTTATATACCTGTGGACTTTGTGGTATTGGACATGGATGAGGATATTGAGATCCCGTTGATTCTTGGAAGACCATTTTTAGCAACAGCAGGAGCCTTAATTGATGTAAAACATGGCAAATTAACTTTAAGAGTAGGTGATGAGGAGATTGAGTTTGACATTGCTAAAGCAGAAAAACAACCTGCCATCATGGATTGTTGCTTTCAAATTGATGTCATTGATGAGGAAGTTCAAAAAGTCTTAGAGGAAAAGCATTTTGCGGACCCCCTAGAAACATGCTTGATTAATGGAGCAACTAGCAAGAATGAAAATCATGAGGTTGCCACAATTGTTAATCTTTTTGAGGGGAGTTCACCTATGCCTTTCTATAGGAGACAACAATTTGAAGAATTGGAAAAAGGTAAGTCACTTCCTCCACCATCAATTGAGCAAGCACCAGTTCTTGAGTTGAAACCACTTCCTGCACATCTCAGGTATGCATTTCTTGGTCCCAATGATACTTTACCTGTGATTGTGAATGCAAACTTGAATGATGTTCAACTTGAGAAAACATTGAGAATTTTGAGGGAAATTAAATCAGCAGTAGGTTGGAATATTTCTGACATTAAAGGGATTAGTCCAACTATTTGCATGCATAGAATTTTGATGGAGGATAACCACAAACCTGTAATTGAACATCAACGTAGGTTGAATCCAAACATGAAAGAAGTAGTTAGGGCTGAGATTACTAAGTTATTAGATGCAGGAATAATTTATCCCATTTCTGATAGCTCTTGGGTTAGTCCTGTGCATGTAGTACCTAAAAAAGGTGGGATGACTGTTTTGAAAAATGATAATAATGAATTGATTCCCACTAGGACTGTAACAGGATGGAGAATGTGCATTGACTATAGGAAACTGAATAATGCTACCAGAAAGGATCACTTTCCTTTACCTTTTATTGATCAAATGTTAGAAAGGCTTGCAGGTAATGCATATTTTTGCTTTCTAGATGGTTATTCAGGGTATTTTCAAATTCCTATTGCTCCTCAAGATCAGGAAAAGACCACTTTTACATGTCCTTATGGTACTTTTGCATATAGAAGAATGCCCTTTGGTTTGTGTAATGCCCCTGCTACTTTTCAACGTTGCATGTTGTCTATTTTCTCTGATTTTGTTGAGAAGTCCATGGAGGTCTTCATGGATGATTTTACTGTATATGGTTCTTCATTTGATGCATGCTTAGAAAACTTGAGAAAAGTTTTACAACATTGTGTTGAGTGCAATTTAGTGCTAAATTGGGAGAAGTGCCATTTTATGGTACAAGAGGAAATTGTTTTGGGGCATAAAATTTCTCAAGTAGGAATTGAAGTAGATAGGGCAAAGGTAGAGACTATTGAAAAATTGCCTCCACCTACTAATGTAAAAGGGATAAGAAGTTTTCTTGGCCATGCCGGTTTTTATCGTCGGTTTATCAAAGATTTTTCTAAAATTGCTAAACCTCTCTGTGATTTGCTTAATAAAGATGCTACTTTTGATTTTAACCAGGAGTGCTTGAGTGCTTTTGACAGGTTAAAGAAAGCTTTGATTTCAGCTCCCATTATTGCATCGCCCGATTGGAGTTTGCCATTTGAAATCATGTGCGATGCAAGTGACTTTGCAATTGGAGCTGTCTTAGGCCAAAGAAAGAACAAAAAGGTACATGTGATATACTACACCAGCAAGATCTTAAATGATGCACAGAAAAATTATGCAACTACTGAAAAGGAGATGTTGGCAATGATAGTGGCGATAGAAAAATTTCGCTCCTACTTGGTTGGGTCAAAAGTTATAATCTTCACAGACCATGCAGCAATTAGGTACCTAATGTCCAAGAAAGATGCCAAACCCAGATTGATTAGATGGGTACTTTTGCTTCAAGAGTTTGACTTAGAAATCAAGGACAAGAAAGGAGTGGAAAATGTGGTTGCAGACCATTTGTCTAGATTGGAACGGGAGCGAACAGCTGAAGATGATGAGCCAGTCAATGATTATTTTCCAGAGGAGCAGTTATGGGTAGTGAAGGGATCAACTCCATGGTTTGCTGATTTTGTCAATTACTTGGTGAGTGGAATCATTCCTAGTGATTTTTCTTATCATCAGAAAAAGAAATTTCTTGCAGATGTCAAGTATTATTTCTGGGATGAACCATTACTTTTCAAGTATTGTGGAGATGGGATGATCAGAAGATGCGTGCCAGAGGAGAAAATTCCAAGCATTTTAGAGCATTGTCACTCTAAGGAAAGTGGAGGGCATGCAAGCACAGATAAAACAGTTGCAAAGGTATGGCAATGTGGTTTTTATTGGCCTTCTATGTATAAGGATGCTAGAAACTTTGTGATGTCTTGTGATCGTTGCCAAAGAACAGGGAACATAACTAGAAAGCAAGATATGCCGCTTAATGGGATTTTAGAGGTTGAAATATTCGATGTTTGGGGGATTGATTTCATGGGGCCATTCCCTTCATCCCTAAACAATCGATATATTTTGGTAGCGGTCGACTATGTGTCGAAGTGGGTTGAAGCAATTGCAAGTGCTACCAATGATTCTAGAGTTGTGCTGAGATTTATTAAGAAGAATATTTTTTCTCGATTTGGTGTTCCGAGAGCCATTATCAGTGATGGAGGCTCCCATTTTTGTAATCGGGCTTTTGACGCTTTGTTAAAGAAAAGTGGAGTCAACCATAGAGTAGCCACTCCGTATCATCCTCAGACGAGTGGTCAGGTGGAAATTTCAAATAGAGAATTGAAAAATATTTTAGAAAAGACAGTGAATAACTCTAGGAAGGATTGGGCACTCAAATTGGATGATGCTCTGTGGGCATATAGGACTGCTTTCAAGACCCCAATTGGTATGTCTCCATACCGACTTGTCTTTGGTAAAGCATGTCACTTACCTGTGGAGCTCGAACATAAAGCTTACTGGGCAATAAGAAAGTTGAATATGGATGTGGAAGCTGCTGGTCACAAGAGGTTACTTCAATTGAGTGAGCTTGAAGAGATATGACTGGAAGCTTATGAAAATGCCAAGATTTATAAAGAGCGCACCAAACGTTGGCATGACAAACACATCCGTAAGAGGCATTTCGAGAAAGGCCAACAGGTATTGCTTTTCAACTCACGTTTGAAACTTTTTCCAGGGAAGTTGAAATCTAGATGGTCAGGACCGTTTCAAGTAGTAAAGGTACATCATCATGGAGCTGTGGAGCTACAAAACAATGCGGGAGAAACATTCAAAGTAAATGGACAACGCCTTAAACCTTATTTCAATGGAGATTTGGTGGAACAAGGGATGGTTTACTCCTTAAAAGAGGCCACGTGATCAAAATTCTGAGAAAGTCTAGCTAAAGACTATAAATTAAGCGCTTTTGGGAGGCAACCCAAATTTCTAACTTCTTTATTTATTTAATTATTTATTTATTCTCCAAAATTAAAAAAAATAATTAAAAAAATTATATACAAAAAAAAAAAAAAATTTATGTGATTAATTTCTCATACTTGCTTTTAGTTGTTTCGTGATGTTTTATAGGAAACAAAGAGATGGAATGCACACCCTGCTTACAATTTGAAATCCAATTTTCTACAAGAGGGAGTATTTCTTCTTTTGATTTATTTTTTTGACATTGAGGACAATGTCCATTACAAGTTTGGGGGAGATTTAGTTTGTTTTTTTGTTTTCAGTAATTTCTTTCATGTTTTGATGAATAAATTTAAAATTTTTTTTACTCTTTTATTAATAAAATATGCTTATATTAAATAATTTGATGAAAGGCTAATAATTGATTATAATTGATATTTATGGACAATTTATTAAAGTATTTCAGGTTAAGCAACTATTTTGGGTAAGAAATTAACTTTTATTAAGATTATATTTTCCTTAACTTTGCATTATATTGATTGCATTGAATTTGTGTATGCTTACTTAGAGAGGGCTTCTACACATTTTTATCTTCATTTGCCTCACCTATCTTAGAACATGTTTTTGCAAACTTTTGAGGCGAAATTTTGAATTCATTTTGAAAGAGAGATATGATTTAGGCATTGTTTGTTTAGCCTATTACTTATATCCACCCTTATTTTAATTTTTTCTCTAGTTTACCCATTTGTGCCTTGTTAATTTTAGCCTTCTTTTCTTTGTTAATTAACTTTAATTGTTATCCTTCACCCTGTTTGTGAGATAATTTTGTCAAGTTTACATTTTAATGAAGAAAAGAGAATTATTAAAGTTTTAAAAGAAAATAAGGATCTCTAATAACTAAAAGCATTATTCATTGTAAAAAATCACCTTCTGCTTAAAATAAGTTTGGGGGAAAGCAAGAAAATTGAATAAATAAAAGTTAATAATTCTTGCTTGTCTTTAGAATAATGTTGTTAAAAAAAAAAAAAAGAAGAAGAAGAAGAAGAAGAAGAAGAAGAAGAAGAAGAAGAAGAGGTGGGCTTAAAAGAAGAAAACATTGAAAAAGAATAGTGCTTAAGATGAAAAGGATCTTTCATTAATATAATTCTTTTATTTGAGCTATTGATTTTGTAAACTTGGCATAATTATTTTACTTTTGTTCATTTAGCCTGTTTTTTGTTTAGCCAAAAATACCTTCTGTTAGCCCCATTACAACCCTAGTCAAGACCTATTGATCTCTCTTGATTTGTGAATTCCATTAGTGGAGATTGTTTGCTTTAATATACTTATGAGATTTGTACATCTATTTTATATCATTTGATAGAGGCATTTAAAGATATTAGTGTGTATATGCCTATATGAAGTGCAACAATTTCTTTGCAGTTGATTTAATGTATAGTTATTCAAGGCATGATTAAATTGAGGATTATTTTGAACCTGAGATAGAAGCTTGACTTGCAATACTATTGATATGTTGTTTGTAAATATTAATTTCTTAAGACCTTAAAAAAAATAAAAAAAATTCAACATAAGCATGAGGGGATTAAGTCTTTTTTTTGTGATATTTTATTTTTCTTTGAAATAAATTTTTAAAGGTGTTTGTGGGTATCACCACTGGAAGCCCTCACGAGACTATAACTCGTCCTCTATGGGACACCTAGGGGTTTAAAGGCTTGTTGCATACGCTAAATGCAATCGTAATTTCCTACGAAAGTGGACTAGTTTAGGTTTTGAATTTTCCTTTGCTTGAGGACAAGCAAAAACTTAAGTTTGGGGGTGTGATAACTCTATATTTTTAGAGTTATTTTATTTGTTTAAACTTAAATTTTAGCTCAGTTCTCGAAAATGCAATAATATTATTACATATTTTTAGAAATAAATAGTTCTACAATTTATAAATAAATTATAACATATTTTAAGTATTTTTATTTTATTTTTGCAAATCAAAATGATGCAGTAAAAATAAAGATGCAAGCAATGATTTAAGTTTTCAATCCATGAGAAATAAATTCAATGGTTGGTGGCCAAAATTCAATGGTTGGTAGCCAACCTAACCATTTTTGAATATTGATAAAGAAATTCAATGGTTGGTGGCTAAAATTCAATGGTTGGTAGCCAACCTAACCATTTTTGAATATTGATGAAGGAATTCAATGGTTGGTGGCCAACCTAACCATCAATGTTGAATTTTTGATGTAAGAATTTTAATGGAACTTGAATTCTTCCACCAAACATGTCTATAAATACCATGCTTGGCAAAGGGAAATGGCATCAAAAGAAATCCATCAAAAAAAAATATTTAGAGAGAAAAAAAATAGATTAGGTTTCTTTTTTGTTTATGTTATTTTTATCAAGAGGAGGAGTTTTTGGAGCTCAAGTTTATCAAAGATTGTATCTCAAAACAAGTTCTCTCTAAACTCTATTCTTGAATTTAATTATAAGTTATTATTATGTTTATTATTTTTATTGTTAATTTAATTGTTTCTTCTCTTTTAATTATGAATAGCTAAATTTATTTTTCTAGGATTTAGATGTAATCTTTTGATTTGCATATGATTATTTATATTTAATTGATTGGGTTGATTGTTGGAATTAATCTTTTATCTTAGAACTTAATGCTTGTAATTAACTGGCCATTAATTGCATGATTTAAGATATTGTGTGAAGTAGCGAGAGTGGAAATACAATATTAGTTCATTAAGATATTAGACTTAGGGTATGTGTTGCTTAGAGATAAGAACACTCTTTTGTGATTTTCAAAAGGATTTCCATAAAACTTAATGGGTTTGTGTTAATTGCTTATGATCACGAGAGTAGACGTAAGGTTAATATAAACACACATGTTGTATCTTGAGAGAGAACATCATATAATTTAGGGAAATTTAATCATTAATTCCAGCAAAAATAATCCAATCTAAAAAATATATAAAGTAATTATAGGTAATCAATTGATGAATTCTAAATCCTAGGCCTTTAATCTTATTTCATATTATCATCATTTATTTACTTGAACTTTACTTTAGCTTAAAATACGACTTCTCATAATTGATTTTCTAAATAATAGAATATTCAATAATTTTGATACTTGTCAACCCTTCCTCGTGGGATCGACACTTATTTCACTACTATATTACTTGTTCACGACCTGTGCACTTGCAGAAATCGCGCAACATCAACATATAGTACAAACAATATAAACAAATTCTAATGTTCAATAGAATTAATTCTACTTCTACGATTAAATTCCATAAATAAGTCTAGTTCATTAATTTTGGGGAAAGTCACTTCTATCAATTGGATTTAAAAACTAACATTATACAAATAATTTAATTCCATTCTTAAGCTTGAATTTCCCTTTACTTTTATGAATTCAAATTCAATACTTAAAATCTCTAATTTTCCCATAAACCCTAGAATTTGGAGAAAACTATTAATTCCCCACCAAATCATCAAATCTTCAAATTCATCATAGAACTATGTAATTAGCATAACATAAAACATATATAATCATTCAATTGTCAATATCTAGCACAAAAAGTTCAAGTTCCCTTAAGATGTTCAAATTTTAACCCAGGATTCCAAGGTTCACTTTAACACTTCTAATTCATTATTCTTCATCTAAAGCACCCATAGATGTAATCAATCATAATTTAGAACAATTTCCATGGCTATTCACTAATATGGCCGAATCTTCCTTGTGATGTAGGATGGTTTTTATACAATCAAAACACTAATATCAACCTTAAAACATAAAAAGGATGAGATGATCAAGATTCCTCACCTTGATTAGCTTTGATTTGCTAAGGATCTTGGTGTAGAGAAAGAGAACTTCTTTTTGCCATGGTAAAACTTTGGTGTAGAATAGAAAAATGAATATTGTAACATAACTTTTTCATATATATAATAATAGGTTGGATGGTGGAGATTTGATCAAGTTCAATCCAATAGCTAAGATTTAACCTTGATGGATGGCTATGATTTGATCAAGGTGGAGGGTTAGGATTCTCTCTACAATGGAGAGAGTTATCACAAGGTGCTAGATATTCTAATGGAAGATTGACTCATGAGTAGGAAAAATCAAGAGTTTCACTTGGTTAAGTATTTGACTTAGTCAACTTTGATGACTAAAGAGCTACACACCAAAGACTCATTCTCTACACACACTTTATCTATTATTTTGGACCAACCATTTGCACACAAGTTTGGATGTTTTATCCTTTTTAGGCCCAATGGGCCGGCCATCCAATGGGCTTAGGCTTTTAAGTCCAAAACCTAATAACAAATCCTTATATGCACATTTCAAACTTGATACTTAATGTAATATCATTAATTTTCATAATTTTAATTTTGAAATGTTGTGAAGTTGATAGAAAATATTTATTATATTATAGTAAATTCTTCCAATTAATTATTATGACATTGAATTTAAATTTAATAAATTATTTAATGAAATTATTTGGTAAATCATCATCATCATCATCATCATCATTATTATTATTATTATTATTATTATTATTATTATTATTATTATCATTATTATTATTATGCTTAATAATAATATTATTATTATTACTGTTATTTTATATATATATATATATATATATATATATATATATATATATATATATATATATATATATATATATATATATATATATATATATATATATATATATATATATATAAGGCAGAGGAGAGAGCAGAAGAAAGAGAGAAGCAGCAGAAAGAGAGAAACAGAGAGAGAGAGAGAGAGAGAGAAGAAGAAGAAGAAGAAGAAGAAGGAGAACTGTCTACCATCCGACCACCGACCGCTCGCCGGAGTTCGACACGCGCCGTCCAGGAAGGTTCCTGAGGGGCTGACCATGCTGTCCACCGAAGATCGCCACCATCCACCGTCGCCAGCCGCCGCACGCGCCGCCGCATCGTCCTCCGGCAGGAAATTTCAAGCTAGATTTTGGCCAGTTTCGTCGTCCTTTCAAGGTGATTTTAGTACCATCAGACTCCTCTTCCTCTAAGCTTTAATTTGGTATATAAATTACTAATTTTGGATAATGTTGAATTTGATCAAATTTCGGTGATCAACCGGACTGTCGACACGAATTTCGATGAACCAGAAGAAACAGATTATATTTTCAGATTCTACGTATTGAGGTGAGTCCGTTGGTAGTAAGTTTGTGACGATCGATCGACGTTCACATTTTTCAGTGACTTTTGCTCTAAGCATCATTTTCGTAGTTCGTGCGAGTTTATGGCATATTATTACATTCTGATTAGTAGTTAGTAGGTGTGAGGTGTATTAGAAAGAATTGAGCTTTTGGG
The DNA here is from genome assembly GCA_947687605.1 of Reutealis trisperma. Classification (NCBI taxonomy): domain Eukaryota; kingdom Viridiplantae; phylum Streptophyta; class Magnoliopsida; order Malpighiales; family Euphorbiaceae; genus Reutealis; species Reutealis trisperma. The sequence continues at coordinate 405,300 of CANTUT010000876.1, forward strand.
GAAGATTAGTCGGTCTACATAGGAAATATGTATTTTCTGGTCATTATATTCATATTCTGATAATCTTGTTCACTTCACTGTATAGATCATTCTGGTGCGCCTCAGGCCGGCCCCAGCCACAGTTCGTGAATATTTAGTTCTGCTCTTTGTGCTGTGAGTGATACTTCTAATATACTTTCCTGTTAATCATGCATTGCATTGAGTATATTTATGAATATAATTAAATCCTAATGCTTATGTCATGAAATGAATGTATGTGCACGCTTACTTGTCATCTGATTGTGTTGGATACTTGGATATTTTACTGCATATTCTCTGTGTATGTTGGATGGAGACAGAATGATACAGAGACCACCTAGGACTTGGGAGATGATATGGTTATGATGAGTTTGTGAAGATGAGCGATGACTGATGGATGATGGCTGGGCCTGCTTATCGCCAGGGCCGCTATCAGTCGGGTGGGCTGTGTGGTACAGACCAGTGACGGCCGAGCCCCCTTAGATATAAGAGACAAATTATTAGATTAAGAGAGTCATTATATAAGGATCAGCTCCCTCAGTTTGATTTTAGTGTGGTTTCTGTGGACTGAACTCCATCCTTATATGTTTTGTGGTGATTGGATGTTGGGTGACATGATTGCATATCACACATACATGTTTATATCTGATTCACCAGGTCTGCATATTAGCAGTATCATTCATTGAGTTGAGACGCTCATCCCTGTCTCCTTATTATTTTTTCAGGTTACAGGTTGAGCTTTCAGTTATAACTTTTGTCAAGTTAGTCTCTGTCTTCTTCTTCGACAGAGTGCATGTAATGTGTCGTTATTGTAATAATATGTTAGAATTCTGCAATTATAGTATTGGGGTTGTATTTTGGTATTACTGGTACTATTGGCTTGTACTATGGTCAAACTCTCTGACGACATGGTTTATGACATTGTTACTATTATTGTAAATTATTATGGCACTGTTATGGTAATCTTTTATTGTGATATGATGATTATTGAATAAACTGTCGGCAGATGGAGTGGCATGGAAAATTCACTCGAAATATTTTATAATTATGTTGTTATGTATCATTTTTATTGAGGGTTAAGTGTTTAGGTTGACTGTGGACACTAGTAACCTTACACTTTCCCGTGCTCCAGTGCCGGTCACGTGCCTCGAATTTGGGTCGTGACACTTAATATATTTTCCATTTCATTTCTTTCACTTTAATACATACATTTCTACCTTCTAATATCACTACACACTCTAGATATTATTAGATAAATTTCATACATATCATAATGTCCATTTACTAATTATTTACTAGCATTGATCAAGTATGTATATCATATAAGCTCATTGGGTCAAACTAAGTTTGACCTCCATTATACTATTGGAACTTTAATTGAATTCAATTTCCCATATTACTATCATCACCTCCCAATGCCTTAGGAGATGTGAACACCCACTTACTAGCATTTTAGATTCACATTACAAATAAATTTTTAACATAATCACATTAAGTCAAATTCGGTTTGATTTTTATTTTATCATGAAAGCACATGTCAATGTTGACTTCCTTCATTACTCATTGTCACATTATTTATTAAATTCACTTCTTGTTATATTCTTAAGGTTCTTAGTATACTAAGAGGACCTTAAATGATACGTATATGGATGTTACCATGTCATCATTATTGTTTATAGCTGACTAAGGAAATCTTGGGTATTACAAATACATACTTGATTCATCATTTTTTTTTTATATTTGTATCCATGTAATATTCAATATTCAAATATTTATAAACCTATGATATCAAAAAACACAATATAAACACAAGTTAATAACATTTATTAAAATATATGCCTCTGATATACTTATATATATTCTAGATATATTAATTCATGGGTTTTGCTTTAGAATATCATGGGTTTTCAAGCTTTTTTGCACTATTAAAAATTGTAAAGTAATTTTCATATTTTAAAATTTTGAAAATCATAAAATATTTTTATGATACATTTGATTTGAATATTTTTAATTAGATCATAGTTAAAAGAAAACAAAATTTCTTTGAAATCTATATATATATATATATATATATATATATTCAAATTACCTAAAAAACGAGTGTAGAATTGAGTTTTTGTCAGTTGAGTTGAATGAGCTTTGTAGATGTGGTGATAGATTTTAATATTTTTAATGTAATGATAGTTAAAAAAAGAGAAAGGTCAATTGAAATATATATTTGAGTTTCGAATTACATGAATAATAGTTGAAAAATTGGATTTTGATAATTGAGCTCAATGATCTTCAAAAATCTATAGATATGTGATTTTTTTTTTTTAGTTATTGGTGTCGATGCACTGTTTACAGTGATACTCAAAGATTATTAATTCTTGAATATCTTGTGGTTTTGATCAAGATTTTAGGAAGTTATAAGTTTTGTTGTTTATTTTTTATAATTGGATGAGTTAGAGCATATAAAATTAAAATTTTTAGCACTAAATGCATAGAAGTTAGTTTTGGAAAAAGAGTCAGCATGTTTTTCTTTTTATGAATTCGTGTAGAAATCCTTATATTAATATCGTGTAAAGCGTTGATTAAAAAGGCTAGCGTAAGCTGCGGAGAGTAACACCGAACCACGCGGGCCTCTAGCTCAACATATGCACATGAACTATGAGCGTATGACGATAATGTATGAGATGAGGTGGCCGATTTTTTTACATTTGTGCTGATATGGCAATATAATTTATGGGTCCAGCGCATGTCAGCTCATTCATCATGACAAGGATACCAGCGATGCCAATGGGATCTTTTATCTGCCATTCATTCTCTAATTCACAATAATTGGCATGTCAAGATAACCCGTGTATTTAGAGAGAAGCCAATGCTTGTGTGGACTGGCTCTCAACTATTCTCTCTCTCTCGTATTAGGAACTGGGTTTCCAATGGGTCTTCAGTAGCAGACATTGGAATGAAAGAAGAGAGAAAAGAAGTAGAATTTCCAATCAAAAACCAATTTTTTCTTTCCCCTAATTAGAAGAAACCCAGAAGATATCCAAGGGAAAGATTTGAAATTTGTGGGCATATACATGACATCTTTGGTGGAGGATTTCTGAAATTCCTAAAAGGATCCATTGGATTAAAATGAGAATTATTATAAAAAAACCTAAATTTGGAATAACAATTTTCAAAGACATTAAATCCAGAAAATGCTCCTATGACTGTATGATCCTTGGCAACAAAAAAAAAAAAAAAAAACTATGACTTTATCATGATGAGGTAGGTGATTAGGTGGCGGATTTTTTACACATTTGTGCTGATATGCCAAAATAATCAATGGGTTCACTGTAGAAGTTGACTCTGCCAGTGCATGTCAGTTCATTCATCATGACAAGGATTCCAGCAATGTCAATGGGGATCTTTTATCTGCCACTCATTCCCTAATTCACAGTTACAGAGCTAATAATTGTAACCTTATCAACTGAAGATGATCCTTCTTTCTCTCCTATTTCTAATGCTATAGTTTTGGCACTGGATGTTCTGAAAATGAAAGAAGGTTGTTTTGGAGAAGGAAGAGTGGTTTCACTACTCAACATAAGAGCAACTTCTGACATATTTGGTCTGTCCACTGCATTTTCTTGAACACATAAGAGCCCAATATGAGTGCATCTCAAGACTTCATTCAGAGGATATGACCTATGCAGTGATGAATCAACGATCTCCACTACTCTTTTTCCTTTCCATAATTCCCACACCTGTATGGTTTGTAATATTAGCATACAGGGGATTAACTATTGAATATAAGTTTAATAGCTTGGAAGCTGTAGTATCTAAAAGTTTCCATCACTTACATGTCCTATCAAGCTCAAGGAAGTATCCTCTTGGTCATACCTATTGCTCTTCTTGCCACTTAAAATCTCCAGAAATATGACCCCAAAACTAAACACATCTGATTTCATTGAAAAATTTCCAAAAACTGCGTACTCAGGTGACATATAGCCACTGCATAGGAAAATTGTTGAATTAGATTAATAATGATTCTAATTTATTCTTGTGTATTCATAGTGATCAGGTACGTACTATGTTCCAACCACTCTATTCGTCTTCTCTTGAATTTGATCTGCTTTGAATATTCTAGCCATGCCAAAATCTGAAATTTTTGGGTTCATCTCTGCATCTAATAGAATATTGCTGCATTTTAAATGCCTATGAATAATTCTCAACCTTGAGTCTTGGTGAAGATATAAGATTCCACGGGCAATCCCTGCTATAATATCAAGGCGTAACCTCCAGTCCAGTTGTAATTTTCTTGTTTGGTCTACAACAAAATTTTAGATTTTATTCATTTGGGTTTGTGTTAAATGATGTAGACTGTAGCTGCACACCTCAATCATATTTATTTTGATTGAAATAGTCACTATTAGTTGTCCAGTTTACCTATAAGCAGTTGAGGTATAAAAAGACTTACCAAAAAGAAATAAATCCAAGCTTTTGTTTGGCAAATATTCGTAAATTAACATTTGCTCTCCTCCCTGAATGCAACATCCAAGAAGTTTCACAAGATTCCTGTGTTGAAGCTTTGCAATCAGCATGACTTCATTTTTAAATTCTTCTATTCCTTGCCCTGAACTTTTGGACAGCCGTTTTACAGCAATCTCCTGTCCATTAGAAAACTGACCCTGAAACCATGTGTATGAGTCAATTTTCTATGAACAACCAATTGAAAGCGAGTTTGTTCATGCAGTTGCAGAATCTCATAATGATAGTAAAGCAAGCACACAGACTTGTAAAGCCAATCAGTATTCAGATACAGCAAGGAGGCTCCACCTTATACACTGAACCAAAACCGCCCTGGCCAAGTTTGTTATCTATAGAGAAGTTGTTAGTGGCAGCAACGATGATTCTGAGATCAAAAAATTCAATGTCAGGAGGAAGGCTGCTCTGCCTAAGTTCACTTGCCACCAAAGTATTTTTGTAGTAGATTGAACCAGAGGTTGGGTCAAATAGTCCTTTTTCCCATCTCTTCTTCATTACTGTGCTCAAACAAATTGAAAAGTAATGATTAATATGCCTTTTGATATATTCAGTTTCAGCAAAATCAATACTTCTATTAGGAAAATAGTCCATTTTGCGCCTTAGATAATGTGGAAATCACACACCAGGTATTCTTAATCTATTAAGCAGAATATATATGCATGCAAGAGCACAAATTCTATGGATAAACTTGTCTCTTACCTCCTTTTCTCCTCCTAATCCATAAACAGACAAATATGATGATGGTAACCCATGCTAAAGCAATAGACTGTATTAGATTGTCCAGCTTCATTCTGTGAAAATCTTTTGATTTTACGGCATTTGCAGCTGCATCAGTGGGAAAAAAAAAATAACGTTACTCAGGAGAAAAGAGGGAAAAGAAATGGTGCCTTTTCCTTTGACAACAATGATACAACAGAGCCAGTAAATAGATGTTTGCTGGACTGGCAATACCTTCATGATATCTATTAGTTTTTGTTTATGAGATGCTCCCGTTTATGAAAAACAGTATTCACATTTCAAAATTGGAGATGAGCGGGAATGGAATACCTAATTCAATTGCATCAACACGAACATACATATCAAATATTCCTTCTATACGATCTACTGTGTCCATTAATTCCCCATACCATGCCAAACATCTGCTCTCTTCTCCAGCATTATTTATGTCTGCATATGCAGAGCATGAACAATTCCTCAGGCATTCCTGTTCGCAATCCACACGACTTATATTAATGCCTACCAAAGCTGCAGCTGAAGTATCAGGAAATTTGACATTTTCCAATTTCACAAAACCTTCTCCATGTCCACACATTGATGAAGATTCTAATCGCTTTCTAACACATCCTCTTGATGGATCTCTTAGATTCCAGTCCCTTGGGGATTTGGGTTCATACCCAGGTAAACAAGAACATTCAAATCTATTAGCATTGTTAGGATCACACTTACTATAAGCACCGCAATGTGCATAAAAATCACACTTGTATTTTGTTACGGACCAGAACTCCTTCCATTTGCCATCACTTACATGCCACCTTAACCACTTAAGAGTTCCCGAGTTATCCAACATTGTTCTTACAATAATAGAAGCATCATCGATAAGGTATACAAAGTGCGTCTCCTCTTGACTGATAACAATACTGTAGTTGTAGACGTCTGAGTATGTCCTCCATGGCCACTGGATGGCTCGCCAAATAGGTCTTGAGCCCTTATATAGAAACACTTGTGGTATGCCTCTTGGGTTGAACTTAACCATGTAACCTCCAGTTCCTGGGTCATCATCTGATCTCCATGAGGTTAAGGTCCACTCTAGACCTGACTTTTTATTCAGCCCAAATCTCATTCCTGGTAGAAGGGTATCAGTAGGGTAATCAAAGCTTTGCCGCACAATTCTTTTACTTCTGCTTTGGACCAAAACCAAGTTTCCTGAATCCAAGAGTTGAACCTTACAAGAATCAGTCACTTCAACTGAAACATTTGCAGACCACAGTGGAAACTTTTGTTCTAGCCCATCATAGAGAACAAGGTTCCCATATTGGTTGATTGAGAGAATTCCTGAAGAGCCACTGACAGGATTGTTCCTGTTTGCTACCCACACCACAGTTCGTTCTGAAACATTATGGTACCAAATTCCAAGATATCTATAGCTAGAACGGCCAGGGCTAAAAAACCCAAAAGCAAAAATATTTCCCCCGGAAATTAGAAGATCACCTTCTTTAAATGTTTGGTTTATGGATATGATATCAAGGGAAATAACTAATGTGAATTGGAGGAATAGCAGTAAATGCTGCAGAAACTGTTTCTTGGCAGCCATGATTATTTTCACTAACTCCCAGTTTGTTGGGTCTTTTTGACATGCTTGAATATTATTTTATCTAATTCTTTCGTAAATGACTTTTCCTCGTCTAAACCATTTTCTATTGAAGCCGGCGAAATTGAACTTTCTTGAGTTCAAGGAGACATTGGACTTTTGGCCTAGTTTTTATACTGTGCATAATGAGAAAGGTCAAAATCATGTAAATGCGATTTGCTGGTATTTGTTAAAGACCATCTTTTTCTTTCCCCATTCGTTTGTTATGATAATTTCTTTGAACAAGCCTCAACTTCAAAGTAAATTTTTGTTTTAGAAAATTAAATAAAAAAAAAAAAACGCAAAGAAGCAAATTATATTTTATAATTTTTTGAAAACAGTCATTATATCGTAAAGAATTATAAAATTGTTTTTCTTTTTTATGCTTCTACTTCACTAGTTGATGAATGAAAAAAGAAACCCACAGATTCAGTATATCAAGATGCAATCCATAAGATTTATTATTTTCAACCATCCTAATATTTTTCCTTTACTTATCTGTTATGTGGAAAAATAAGGAGCCTAAGAAAGTTGCTTGCTTAGGTAGTTTTTATTTTCAATTAATGCATGGGAGTTCTTATATCATGAACCCAGATTCACTTTGCACCATGGACCTGAGTTCAAAATGCACCATTTCATTAAATAAAAAGCACATTTTTTTTTCATTATTTAACATTAAACTTTAAATTATCATATTTATTAGATTTAAAATTTAGATTCATCACATATAATTATTAGATTCATTACATATAATATTTAAATTCATCATAGGTCACATGCAGATTCATTATCTTTTACTGCTAGATTCTTGATTTAATTATTCTTATTCATTACTCATATTTAAAATTTTTATTATTTAATATTTTACACATAATTATAAAATTTATTAAATTTAAAGTTTAGATTCATCACATATAACTATCAAGTTCATTAGATATAACGTTTAATCATATATCATATACAGATTTATTATCTTTTACTGTCAGATTCATTATTATAAATCAATACTAAATTATTTATTTTGTTTTTTAATTAATCAATAATCAGTTTTGTTATCTCGATCGAGTATAATTCAAAGTAAGATGATTGATTAAAAAATAGTTCTCAATAATATCATGTTAGATGGCTCAACAAGTGAGAGACAGATACAAAGTAGCGTAGCAGATCTAGCTTGAAAATCCATATCCAAATTGAGTAGAGTAATGTACACTTTTCAACTTGAAAATCTAAATTTTCTTCAATTTATCAAATAATATTTGTGTCTCTTAACAAAAAATCTAAAAATACTAAGTAGCCGAACTCCAAAAAAATCAAAATTTTCACACAAACAATATAAAAATTCACAGAAAAAGAAAATTATAAAAGAAATATGAAGAAAAAGAAGACAAAAAATGCTTCAAGGAAAAAGAAGAACAAAACAAATCAAAGCAATTTTGAAGAAAAAGAAGAAGAAGAAGAATAAGAATAAACAAGATGCTATTTTGAAGAAGAAGAAGAAGAATAAACGAGCTTCTTAAAACAATTCATAGTATTTATATTAACATTGCTTATTTAAAAATAAAACAGTGATTTTGGACTCTGGGACCATGGTACTACATGGTCCCGAGTCCATAATATAAATTACCAATGCAATAAATGTAATCAACAAGATAAATCTCTACTCAATTCAAAATCAGTAATTGCAACTTAAAAAATTGAATAAGTATAGACATGTTTTAATATTTATGTTCTCTCTATAAAATTTACATATTTTAATTATATTTACTATTATTTTTATTTATATTAGTCATGTTGTAATATTAAATTCTCTCTCTCTCTCTCTCTCTCTCTCTCTCTCTCTTTTGGGTAATTTATTATTTAGTTTTTGAATTTTGAACTAATTCACACTCGGTTTTCTTTATTTTTAAAAACCAATTATGTCATCTTTGCATTTTGCTTCTGTCTACACTTTAGTCATTCCATCTATTTTGCCATTAAATATCTATAAGAAGGCTAAAATACCTCTCATTTCTCTTTAAAATTTTCCCTCATTGCCATGAAAGAAATCAAAATCACCCCCACCTTGACCAAATCCACTGTCATTATCCCCATTTGCCCCACACCAAAAATTATCTCCAATAAACACTCAAAATAGCAATGGAAGCAACGGTGGACTCCAAAATCAATAAACCACTCATCCACTTGAATGTTGAAAGTTTAGCTATGGAACCCAAATCACTATCAAAAGTAAAAATTTCAAATATGGTTTCACTAGGTATAAACAGATTTTGAGAATTTGTATAGCTAGTGTAGTGATTTTGCTATTGTTGGCTAGTGGGTATTTTCATTAAGGTTCATTTCATTTGCTATTGTTGGTGCATTCATTGCTTGTCGTTCCTTGGTTCAATCGCCATTACTTTACCGCTCAAGTGGCTTGCCGTTTCTGGATTCATAAAATATTATTTTGATAAATTATTTCACTAAAATTTAGTGTGATCTTTGCAAAGTCTATAGAGAATGAGGAAGAGAAAGAAGAGAGAGAGAGAATGATTTGTAAGAAAGAAAAAGGAAAAGAGAGAATAGAAGAGAAAAAGAGATAAAAGGGAAAGAGGGTATTTTGGTCTTTAAATTTATTTCATTTTATTTTTAATTTTTAAAATTTTTTTAACATATTTTGTAAAAAAAATGGACAAAAGGACCAAAGTGTAGATGAAAGCAAAATGGAAGGATCACATAATTAATTTTGAAAATAAAGGGACTCGAGTGTGAATTGGCTCAAAACATAGGGACTAGATAATAAATTACCTTTTTTTTTTTTTTTAACTTTTTTTAAGCATTGGTGAAA